>CM066031.1:1174776139-1174963057 GCA_033557465.1 Ichthyophis bannanicus
GCTTCTCTGTGATCGGTCGCATTACTGCACTGGACACCTTGTGGCGCCCGTCTCCACCACTCCGAGTTCGGGGATCTGAACCTGACTCCCTTTCGATCGGCTGAGGGAAATGGAGGTCATCGCCCATCCCTTCCGAACGGCACTCGCCCATCTCTTAGGACCGACTGACCCATGTTCAACTGATGTTCACATGGAACCCTTCTCCACTTCGGCCTTCAAAGTTCTCGTTTGAATATTTGCTACTAACACCAAAATTTGCACCCGCGGTGGCTACACCCGGGTCCTCGCCCCGGGCTTCTCTGGCCACCGCGGCGGCCCTCCTACTCGTCGTGGCTAAGCCCTTGCGGCTCTCCCATGGTTGGCGACGGCCGGGTATGGGCCCGATGCTCTAGCGCCATCCATTTTCAGGGCTAGTTGATTCAGCAGGTGAGTAGTTACACACTCCTTAGCAGGTTCCGACTTCCATGGCCACCGTCCTGCTGTCTATATCAACCAACACCTTTTCTGGGGTCTGATGAGTGTCAGCATTGGGCGCCTTAACCAGGCGTTTGGTTCATCCTGCAGCGCCAGTTCTGCTTACCAAAAGTGTCCCACTGGGCGCTCGCGTTCCATGCCCGGCTCCACGCCAGTGAGCCGGGCGTCTTACCCATTTAAAGATTGAAAATAGGTTGAGATTGTTTTGGTCCCAAGACCTCTAAGTCTTACTAAATAGCAGTAAACAAGCCTGTCAACGATTTGATAAGGAAGAGAGGGCATCCATCAAAAGGCACGTCCAATGACAAGATGGAAGAAGTTAGAGATACTGAAACCACCAAGAAACGAAAAGTGACTGGTGCACCTACAAAGGACATACGATTTGACAATACAGGTCACCTCCCTTTGGTAAAGCCAACAAAAGGATGCTGCAGACAATGCAAAAAAGGCATAATCAGCACACTGTGTTCGAAATGTGATGTGTATCTGTGCTTGACATCTGAAAAAAACCTGTTATTTAGACTATCACACCCAGCAGTATATGAAACTGATGCCAAGACTGTTTTTAATTTTCAGCCGTAGTTGCCATATGGCAACATTAAATATTTTCTCTTAGAAATAACACAGGTACACTACCAAAAAACTGCCTCCAGTTTTGCAACTGATTCCTATAGATTTTGGGGTGCTGAATCCAGGAAAAATAGCCAAAATGTTCCATCACGTCACGTTTTCTTGCAAAATTAGATTTCTTACCCATATAAGGAATGTTCACATAATTTCTTTTTAGCCGACTGCAGTTTATTTTCTTGGCCCAAAATAGAGGTTGTAATGGTTAACTAACTAGAAACACTCCCTCATGATATTTTAGAGTGTTTTGTATTCATTTTATACATTAACAGGACAATTGGGAGGCAGGGGGCTAAATCCAGTACTCGCGCTGGCGCATGTTCTTTCCTGTTCGCCTCGCCTCGTTCGCTCGCTCGCTCAAACACGGTGATTGCGACATGAACGTTCCTGTCAAATTTCAGTTTCTTGCAAGTTCATTATTACCTTTTGTTTGCTCAGTCGTAATTCAGCTTTATTCTGAAGTGGTTCACTACAGTTGTAGTTTGCAGTGCTGTGTATTTGTGATGGCTCACAGAGCCAGAGGTTGCGTCAACTCTCCGGACAGTTTTTGTTTTATTTGTGGGGAATATACCGTGAAAAAGCGGCAGAGGAACATTTCTGCATTTATTAAAAAAGTATATTTCGCCTATTTCGGTTTGAAGTTAGGCGATCAAGACAAACCGTGGGCTCCTCACAAAGTGTGCAAGACATGTGAGGAAGATCTACGCTTATGGATGAAAGGTAAAAAACAAGCATTTCGTTTCGGAATACCTATGATGTGGCGTGAACAAAGAGACCACAGCGGTGACTGCTATTTTTGCTCTTGCATTGTGAAGGGATACAACTTAAAAAATAAGAACGTAATAAGTTACCCCAACCTTCCCTCAGCAATTAGGCCTATGCCTCATAGCAACGAAGTACCTGTGCCTGAACCACCAAAATCTTTGGATCATATTTGTGTGGACGGTTCTGATCATGATGAGACTCATCAGATGGCTTTTCCTGATGAGTCCAGTACTTCCGAGTTTGAAACTGAACCAGATCCGAAACCTGAACTTTTCTCTCAAGCTGAATTGAATGATTTAGTCCGGGATTTAGGACTACCAAAAGATGCTGCCCAACTGCTAGGTTCTCGGCTTAAACTGAAAAATCTATTGTCACCAGGAACAACTTTTTATTGGTACCGCAACCGCGAGACACAATTTTTGAAGTATTTCAGCAAAGAGGAAGATTTCGTATTTTGCAACGATATATACGGAGTGATGGAAAAGTTTAAACTCAAGTATGATCCTGCTGAATGGCGGCTGTTCATTGATTCGTCAAAAGACAGCATAAAAGGTGTTCTTCTTCATAATGGCAACACATTCGCTTCAGTTCCTATTGCTCACTCTGTTATTCTCCAAGAAAAATACGAGAATTTGGCCCTGATTCTTCAGAAGATTCGTTATGATGAGCCTAAGTGGATGATTTGTGGAGACTTTAAAATTCTATCCATGCTATTAGGGCAGCAATCCGGTTTCACCAAATATCCCTGCTTCCTTTGCTTGTGGGATAGCCGGGCCCGCGACCTACACTGGGGGAAAAAAGACTGGCCAGTTCGGGAGTATTTGAGACCCGGTGAGAAAAATGTTCTTCATGAGAGCTTGGTACCTCGTGATAAAATTCTATTACCACCTCTCCACATTAAGTTGGGTCTCATTAAGCAATTCATCAAGTCCCTTCCAAAAGATGGTGAGTGCTTTCGGTACCTTTGCTCAAAGTTTCCCCGACTTTCTGAAGCAAAGCTAAAGGAAGGAGTGTTTGTTGGCCCTGATATAAGGAAACTCATTTCAGATGGAGCATTCGCTGAAACGATGTCTGAGAAGGAAAAAGAAGCCTGGGATTTCTTCAAGGCGGGATGAGAACTATAAGGATATTGTTGCCAGGATGCTCAATGCCTTCAAAGAACAAGGCTGTAACATGAGCCTGAAAGTCCATTTCTTGCACTCCCATGTGAACTACTTTCCCGAAAACTTGGGGGCGTACAGTGAAGAACAAGGTGAAAGGTTTCACCAGGACATCAAGGACACAGAGAGAAGGTACCAAGGAAGAGGGAACACCACTATGATGGCTGATTTCTGCTGGTTGCTGCTGCGGGAAACCCCAGATGAAAAATACGCCAAGCAGCGCACCAAGAGAAGCATTCGGGGGAAGAAGAAACGGGCCCACCAGGAGATTGATTGACCCAAGAATGACTTTAAAATCTAAACTGTGTTGACAAATATCGTGTTTTTACTAAACTTTGAAATAAAAATTTGCTAGTTATTACCACAGTGTCGGATCTCATTTATTAGAATTTTATTTTCACACCATCGGGTGTTTGTCTTCATATATTGCAATGGTGCGGTTTGCGTTTTCTATTCTTACATACATACCTGTACAACATTTTTTGCACATTTCTTTGCTTTGCTTTGTGTCTAACCTCGCTCTTATATGCTCAATGTTTGTGCACATGTATGTGGCTGTTTTAAGTGCAGACAATTTTGCTACCATCACAGTGTGTTTTGTTGACATTACTCTATTCTTATGTGCTGCCTTGTTACAATTTTCTTTATTCTTATTTGAATAACTACTAAACAATTAGTATAAAGAATTCATCCAAGAAACTTTTATCTCAATCGCACTCAATCTGAAACGTTCACCTCAAACTGCTAACCCAATGTAGCAAAAAATTTGTACGTGATGGAGCAAATTGGTTACCAGATTTGGATTCAGCGCACCAAAAAACGTAAAAATCAATCGAAACATTAGAGGCAGTTTAAAAAAAAATTTTTTAGTGTACCTGTGTAATTTTTTTTCAAAAAAACCTTTATATTCTGCATCATTTAGCTCAAATCTTAATAAAAAAAAACAGAAAACAAATTTTCAGTTACAAAACAATTATGTGGACGCGAAAGGGTTAAGAGTTTGCAGCCAAAATGTTGTCCAACCTTTACTAATCCCAGCATGAAGTGAGTGAGTGTGACAAGTGCTCTCGCTTTAGATGGATGTTTATTCCATTGTTTGGCAATTGGCTCTACTGCTCACAAGTTTCAAGCTTGTGCTAATCCGACCCAGTTTTGTGACAACATACCAAGTGTTCATACAGCTTAAAAAGTAAGCAGCCCAATATTGAGAAGCAAATATACAGATAATAACTGATATTAGGAAAACGTCTGTGCATGATGGCACTATCCACTGATATTCCCTGGCACTGTATGGAGAGCACTGCTGAATACCCTTCCAGTCTTCCTCACCACTTTCTGGACAGTGATGGACAGTAGGGAAGTGGAGCATGAGCGGACTCTGAAGTTATCCAGAGACTGGCGATATTCGGACCATTATTTGGAAAACCATCAGCAGGGCTGGCGCAACCACTAGGCGAAACAGGCAGATGCCTAGGGCACAAATGGTCCAGGAACGGCCCGCTGCCATTGCCGCTGCTGCTCCTCTCCGGGGCCTGTAGCAGTGGTAAGGGCCTCAAACAACCCTGCAGCACTTCCCTTGAAACTCTGGCACTGCAAAGCTGTTTGACTTCTGCCCCCTCTGAAGACCAGTGCTGGCTTCCTTTTAGCTTGGGGACAGAAGCTGCTTCTACCCCCATCATAAAGGAAGTCAGCATTGGGCACTGGAGGGATGGAAGTCAAAGAGCCTTGCAGTGCTGGAGCTTCAAGGGAAGGGCCGCAGGGCTGTTTGAGGTCCTTGTCATTGCTGCATATCCTGGAGAAAGGTGACAGTAGCAGCATTGTTGGCCAGGGAAGGGGCAGAAGTGGGACCAGCGGGTGCAAGATATGACGTTCGCCTAGAGCGCCTCATCTCCGTGCACCAGCTCTGAATATCTGTATAAACATTTGGTTGGCAAAAGAGCTGTTCTAACTTTATTCAGATAGTTATCCAGATAGCAGACTGACTTTTTCCACTCTGGATAATTTCAGTACTGACTACTTGTTTTAATTGTGTTATATATATAATTGGTTACTGCAGTCTGCACCACCAGCCTGCTAATGGTGAGGAGCAGTTCATCAAAGAAAGTTAATCAATCAATCAAATGTAAATTCAGTGACACTTGCAGCAGCCAGCGTTTAAAGAAACACAGACTGAAGTGTTTATATATTGACCCAGATACTTTTGCTACCTGTGGAGTGTAATTTTATAAAATTCATCTAGGTTAACATGCATTCTAACAGGCGCAAAGCGTGTGCCTGTTTTTCTTTTAAGTAGGGGTGTAGGTCATGAGATATGCACGGTAAACCTAGGCGTGAGCACTTGCACTTGCCTTAGACTTGGTGTAAATGCCCTCGCCTAGATCTACAGAAAACGCACTTAAATTATAATATTTTATAACTTACGCATGCACATTTAGGCTCCACCCAAACTCTGCCCTTGCGCTCTCCCACTCCAAAAGTGCGTGCCATTGCTCTGACACGCATACTTAAAGATAGCACCTGCCTAAACTACACGCATAAGTGCCCATCCCTGGGCATAAGTCATTGAAAATAGATGACTTACATACTTTGATAGCATGTAACTTTACGCAGCTCATTATAAAGTTTCCTCATTAATGTCCCATCTGCTCTTACACCACTTTCCTTCAGTGATAACCAAGTGGCATCGTCAAGTCTGGCTCCTATCACTAGATTTGCCACCACGAGGGAAAGGGAAATAAAAAACTCACATGTTATAAAGGAACAGGAAGGGCTAATGTTCCAGATGTGAAAAGCAGGCAGATGATGGAATGGAGACGAGGCAGAGAACTGCTATCCAAACAGATGAAGAGCAATGTAAACAGTGCCTCTCCCAGAAGGGAACCTTACTCTCATAATCCGTGACCTTCGATCCCTGACCTTGCATGTTATCTGACACTAATCCTGGCCATGAGGGCTTCACCAGACTCATTAAGTAAAGGTTAAAGAGGGAAACAGCCTTGCAATGGCTTCACAGCAGTTACCACAGTGCCTAGGTCACAGCGGGACCCATGAAAATCTGCAAGGACACAAACCCGGTCCATTGCTCTAAAACTCAATAGAAGTAAATACGGGGTGGGGGAGGATCAATAATTCAATCATTTTTATATGCCTCACAAGCCTTAGTGAATTTTGAATGGTCTACTTCCTATGGCGTTTCCATTTGAAAGTTTTGAAGAAAGGGAGGAGAAGGGCTGCGAGGGAAGCAAAAGGGAATCCCAAGAATCCTTTACTGCGCCTACCTCAACCCTGCCCCTTTTCCACAGGGTACAAGTACATGGGCTCTCCTAGATCACATTCACATGGACATTTCTTTGTTCAGATAAACAGATGTTTAAGTTCATAATATCTTCTGACATTTGTCCCATCAGATTTGATTCCAAAATGTTTTATCCATCCTCCTGTAACCTGGCAATATGTTTTAAGGGAGCAGGCAATACAGGCTTCAGGAATTCACACACCACTGCTACTTCTACTACTACTACTACTCAGCATTTATAAAGCGCTACCAGTCGTACACAGCGCTGTACAGTATAGACATGCAAGAGACAGTCCCTGCTCATCAGAGCTTACAATCTAGTCATGACAAGACGCACGGACGCATAAATACTGAAGGTGTAGGCAGGGGTGGAACAAAGGGAGAAAAGGAGGCTAGGTGAGTCATGATCCAAAAGCAGTAGCAAAGAGGTGGGCTTTCAACCTGGACTTGAAGAGGGCCAGAGAAGGTGCCTGGCGCACAGACGCAGGTAGTCTGTTCCAGGCATAAGGTGCAGCAAGGTGAAAGGAGCTACTGTAATACTTCTCAGTATTAAAAGCATCAAAAAGCAAGGCACTCTAATGAATCATATTTCCACTACCTGTACATCTGCTGGTGCAGAAGTCTTTTTGCTTCTCTTGAGGCACAACGCAGTCCAGAACATATGACAGAAGAATGAGGTTACAAGGCAGACACTACCAGCAATCCAGATCTCTTTCCCTTTAAAGGCCACATCCATGTTTAATATTTGTGTGTGCTTTGGCCTCTCTTGTAAAAGAAAATGTATCCACTCACTGCAATCCCTTCCCCAGCTCACCCAACTGCTATCTAAGTGGAGGTAACATAGCAGCACTAGTAGGTGTGATCCAGTCACACGAATCAGCAGACTCCCTGCACCGTAAAACATGACAGGCATGTGACAAGTATAGAACAGATGCATGGGAGCGAAGAGGAGCTCAGATGTGAATGACAATGCTTTCAAGGATAATTCTCGCTGGCAATCTTGCAATTGACAAGTGTGCAAGGGCTCCATTTCAGGCGTAGCAATAGTTACTGTTCACACACTTTCTCTTTTATGCAGTGCACTGAAGATTGCATAAGACAAGACCACCAGGAGAAAGTAAAGCTAGAGAATGCTCTCTGAATCCCTTTTAAAACATGAAGATATAAGAATTCCAAAATTCCTCTGGCACCTACTCATCAGAGACAAAATTTGCTTGTCATGTACTCCTGTCTGCACCATGCCCTCCAAATAATTTATGGGAATTGGGGAAGGTTGCAACAGCAGCAGTGCATGATGAGTGCTTTTCTTCCCTAACACCTTCCTCAACCATTTAAGCTATGCAGCCACACAAACAAGCTTGCAGTGCTGGTTTTCCACTGAATGTATCCTAGTCATCACTACCTCTAAAGCAGGGGTTTCTAAACTTGTCCTGGGGCCTCCCCAGCCAGTCGTATTTTCAGGATATCCACAATACATATGCATGAGAGAGATTTGCATACATTGCCTCCATTGAATGCAAATCTCTCTCATGCATATTCATTGTGGATATCCTGAAAACCCGACTTGCTGTGGGAGGCCCCAGGACAGGTTTGGGAATCCCTGCTCTAATGGGCCAATCTCTATGCTCACTGCCAAATGTCCTCAGCCACGCTGACAGCAGATAAACACTTGAGCACATCATCTCCTCTTGCCTCAAGACTGATCTCATTGGCTATGATAGCTGAAGATAATGGGTACTTTAAGGGCTGCTCCTCCTTCTGTCAGTGCAGCTGAGGGCCAGAGCGCTTCAGTATGGAACTGGGCCGCTTTTAGACTACTTGGCCAACTCAAGGCCCCACACATCCTCAACAACCATCACTACTGCACAGATCCCCACAGCAGCCACAGACTCCTTTCAGCAGCTTGGGAATCCATCCCAGTATCTCTTTTATTCGCTGTGATAGCTCCCAAAGTGGGATCATTCAGGGCACTAACTACCTCTTCCTTGTTCTTGTGTTGGCCCCAAGGTTGATTAGTTAAAGGCAGGGCTTCTCAATCCAGTCTTCAGGACACACATAGCCAGTCACATTTTCAGGATAACTACAATGAATATGCATGAGAAAGATTTGCATACAATGGAGGCAGTGCATGCAAATCTCTCTCATGCATATTCATTGTGGTTATTCTGAAAACCTGACTGGTTAGGTGTATCCTGAGGACTGGGTTGAGAATCTCTGAAGAATCTAATGGCGCCCTAATAGGGGAAGCGGGAGGGTGATCTTGATCAAATGGAAGCTTGACTAGGAAAGTAGATGCCAATGGAAAACTGTATTCTTGACATAGCGCCATACAGCTGCCCATGTCATTGTTTAAGGAACTTTTTGTATGAATTACATTCTACTGCACTGTTATCTATGGGCCTGATATTCAGCGGTGAACTTTAGACCTGGATATTTAATGCAGGGGCCATGTCTGGGCCCTGACAATGAATATCTGGGTTGCTTGGATTGCATGAAGCTAACCGGGCAGTGGCGATTTTGGACTGCTACCCAGTCAGCTTCAGCAGTGAACATTAGGCCAGCCTTTATTGCACCTCACTTTTGCCACATTCCGATAACCGGGTAGTGGCTCAATATCTCCGCTGCGCAGTTATTGCCAAGTGCTGCCCCCGAAATACCCCATTGCTAACGGTTATCATTGGGGCATACAGTGGCAGCACCTGCGGATATTCAACAATGAATATCCCGGCCAGGGAGATTAACATGATTAGCAAGTCTACTAATAAGGTTAATCCCTTTGAGTATTTTTGTTTATTGACCACGGTGCTTCAAAATGTTCTTTGTGTGGTTCAAACATATAAAGTTTTTGTTTTTTTGGGTAACATCCATAACTATGTCATTTATATTGACAGTTGAAGAAGTGTAGTTACTCACCTGTAACAGGTGTTCTCCAGGGACAGCAGGAATCAGTCCTCACATATGGGTGACGTTGGCACTGACAGAGCCCTCACGGAAGCGTCCCCCCAGCTTTCAAAGAAAGCCTTTGGGAGATGCTACCATGCATGTGTGGTCCCCTTCCTACCCAAGGGTACCATCTTGCTCAATCAGATGACATAGCTAAAAGACAGTAAAATAAAAGATGGTAAAGAAGCAACTCCAAGGGGAGGAGGGAGGGTTGTGAGGACTGATTCCTGCTGTCCCCGGAGAACACTTGTTACAGGTGAGTAACTACACTTTCTCTGGGAACAAGCAGGAAGTCAGTTCTCACATATGGGACTCCCCAGCTACAGGCTACCAAAAGCCCATAGTGAAAAAACACGTTCTCCGTCAAGGGGAGTCACAAACAGCAGCAATTGAGTCCATAGTTATTTATTTATTTTATTTATTTAACTTTTCTTATATACCACGCAATTAAGATCAATGCGGTGTACATTCAAAACATAACATACTACAGTGCAGCAAGCCGCATTGTATTTACAATAAACAGGGTAATAAACTTGGGTATAATTGGGGAAAACTATCTACAGTTCATATACATTGGTGCATACATTCCTAGATCTAGGCAATTTGGGTGGGGGGGAATCACGCTGGCTAACCGTTGCTGGATATGTAAGTTGGGGAGGTTTGGGTGGGTAGACGGAGTGCTTATTACCTGCTTTCCATGATTAGTTTCAGGGTAGAATCGCATGAACAAATGATGTTTCAGCGCTTTCTGAATAGGGTCAAATTCGTGATGGTTCGAATATCTGTGGGGAGGGCATTCCAGGCTCTGGGCGCGTATATCGTGAAGGCTCTATTGGCCTTTGCCTTTGTGCATTTGTCATTGCTTTAGGGACCTCTAATGTGTTTGTCATTGTGGATCTTCTGTTTCTATTATCCGGTAATCTGTGAATCATCTTGCTGATGGGCGTGGGGGGGTGATTATTTAGTGCTTTGAAGGTCAGGACTAGAATCTTGTAATGGATCCTAGCCTGTACAGGTAACCAGTGGAGTTTCATCAAAACTGGTGTTATGTGGTCCGTCCTTGCTACTCCTGCTAGAACTCTCGCGGCTGAGTTCATCGCAAGCTGGAGCGGACTTAGCGTTGCCTGTGGGAGTCCTTGAAGGATTACATTGGCGAAGTCCAGGTGTGGGATAACTAAGGCTTGGTAGATCGTTCGGTAGTCGGCGAGGTCAAGCAGAGGTCGTAGGTGTCGTAATGTACGTATCTTATTGTATATTGCTTTCACAGTGTTTCCTATATGAGTTTTTATGTCCAACCGTTGGTCAAGTGTAATGCCTAGGTAGCGGATTGTGGTTTTAGTTTTCAGTTCGGCATTGTTGACTTGTATTGAAGATGGTGGGATAAAATCCTGGTTCCTCATAATGAAGAGGACATCTGTTTTGCTGTGGTTGATCCATAGGTTTTGCATGAGGAGCCAGTCTACTACTGTTTCAAAGCATCTTATTATTGGAGAAAAATCTGGCTGGTCAATCGTAAATGGGATGTATAGCAGGATATCGTCCGCATAGGCAAGACAGTTGACGTTGAAAGCTCGGATCAAGGCACAGATGGGCTGCATATAAATGTTAAACATCAATGCAGAAGGTGAGGATCCCTGCGGTACACCTTGTTTTTGTAGAAATGGCTCTGAGGTCATGGAGCCGGTCCTCACTTGTTGCCATCTGTTGGACGGGTATGATTTGCACCAGTTCAGTGCTGTGCCTTGTATCCCTTTTTCTTTGAGGCGTTTTATTAGTATTTCATGGCTCACCGAGTCGAAGGCGGCTGCAATGTCCCATGAAGATGAGGACAAATCCTTGGTGAATGTTGTCAATTCCGGAGACTAGGTTATTAAAGAGGGTAGTGAGTAAGGTGTCCACACCGTTGCTTCCTGTTAGGGAAATCAGAATCCTATATATATGTCCTTTGTAATAATAATGCTTAGTTTAAGTGCATATACAAGAGGCCTGCACAAGAGAAATTAGAATCTTATAGAAATCATAGAAATAAGAATCCTATGTGTGTGCCCTTTGTACATTCTGGTGGGTTGGAAAAAGGAATGTGCTGTGTAAGCTATTTGTTCTACTCAAGGATGACTTGTTTTTCCATTAGTTACTGATAAACTATAGTGGGCCTCCAGAAGATGGGTGGATGACGTATGACTATGTCTCTAAGAATGTATAAAAGTACTGACAATCCCTCCACCCTTTGGAATAAACTTGCATACTGTCCTTCTGTCTGGTATGTGTGTTTATTCCCCTGGATTCCAGCCAGCCGGACCAGCACACCGCAGATGAGGGTTTGGGATTTCCTGGCCTGGAGTGACCAACAATAAGCAGACCCATTACATTTGGTGTCAGAAGTGGGATTCTCCCGTGGCCCAGGGATCCCTGTGCTTTGGTAGCATGGTTTAAATTAGAATTGGTATTCTCCCTTTGGTTGGGAGTGTCCCTATTGCTTTGGTAGCATGGTTAAATGGTAATTAAGACTTTCCTGTTCCCTGGGCGGGAATCAGTGGGAAAGCTAGATTTATTTTCTTTCTCATCTGCGGCTGCTGTGCAGGCTGTGTGCTTGTGTGTCTGGCCAGCCGTGTGTTTGTTGTGAATCAATTAGAGGATGGGGGGTCCCAAGGTGAGGGGACCACTCCAGAATCCGCGTGAATGTATGTTCTGCTATATGTTGTGATAAGTTTTAAAACTGCAGCTAAAAAACAGCCATCCTACATAAATTGTCAGTGTAAGTTACGTCTGTTAGAATGCTTATCTCTGTGCCTATACGACACCCCTCTCCCCCCTCCCCCTCTCTAGCAAAGGTAAAACCGATGATTCAGAGTCCCTGGACTGTAAGTGACAAGTGGTGTTTGTTTATTCTTCCATTGCTCCGCTCTTCCCCTCCCTCCCCCTCCCTTTCTGTTCTTTGTGTTCAAAGGCTACAGACAGGCAGACAGAATAGAAACTTAAAGTTAACCGGCATACTAAAACGTAAATTATTATTTGTTTGCAGAGTGTCCATTTATTGCCAAGACAAGCTAAATAGAAAAAAAAAATACTTTTGTACTTAACAACGGTATAACTGTCACTGAGATATGTAAAAGGGTGTATCTGTATTTAGACACCCATTGCTATAGCAATGTACTGAATAATGAAATACTAAAAAGAGCTCTTAATCTGCTTCACAATATCCCTCTCAGAGTCTCATTGGCCAGCTTGGCTAAAGGTGAAAAAGTGTAAATAACAGTTGGGGCTCGCTGAGTGGGGGTGCGAAGACGCGTCCTGTTGATTTCAACAGTCTCACCTCCTTTTCTGCAGAGAGGTCTCTTTACTAGCTGGTAATGATCCTAGGTGATTAGAGGTATTGTGAATCAGACTGTAACAGTGAATTAAAAAAAGCAGGCACTGCAGCACCCCAGTAAATTCTGTGCACAGATCGAGGTAAGGAAAAGTGGGACTTTGTTATCTACCTTGGTGGTTTCTATATTCTATTGGGAACTGAGACTGATTGTGTGTGAGTGAGATGTATAATGTAAATAGTGGAGGAATTCGGGGAGTGGGGTGCGCTCCAAATACCCCGAGGGTCTAGTTTATTATGCAGGGTGAAATTTCTTAAGAAAGCACTTGTAAGCTTTGATTTGTCTCTTGTTTAAATAAGAATTGAAACAGAAGTTTCCCAAATAAGTAACTCCTTCGTGTTCTTCCCAACAAGTTGGAAAAAAAAATATATGTTTTGTTTACAGTAAATATTGTTTTTCCTTTATTGCTGGTTGGTGCAGGATTTAAGAAATTTGAATAAGATTGTCCAGACCTAGCAACGGATACTTTCCTTTGAAAACCTTATTTCAAAAAGAAACCCCCTGCTTTGTATATTTATGCTTTTGGTTAAAAATATTGAGCTAAATTTTGCATGAACATAAATGGTTAGTGTTGTAGATTTGAGGTATATGTTTGAGTCTGCTCCCTAGGCACTATGTAGATGATCTTTAAAGTTGGGGCAGGAGAAACCAGTTGTGATAGAAGCCATTAACAATCTGCTGCATTTCTTGGGTAAGAACGGTTTCAAGGTGTCCTGAAGAGAAAAAAATTTAGGTTGGGGCTATTCCTTCCCCCTACAGCACTAGAATCAAAACCAGAAACTTAAAAAAATGAACAGCGAACAAAGAAGAGAGAGGGAAAGGGAAAGGGAGCAGCCGTGGGCTACAGAAGGCACAAATGGTTTTGGATTGTTTTTCTTTAACCTTTAAAGTGGGGGTTGGGAACGCTGTCAGGACAATGGGGCATCCTGAGCCACTAATTAAAAGACTGCAACTTGAAACAATGATTTTTATATTTTGTGGCAAGCACCTCAGAGGTCATAATTATTGTTCATATATTATAGAAACACATAGAGTTGTAACTATAGGAATTTAATAGCAATCACAATTAGTGACAATTCTCAAGCAACTTTTTCTTTTTAAACTCAGTATTTAGGACTTCTCTCTTTCTTGTTTAGCTATCTGAGTTTGCCTGCAGGAATCTAGACACATTGACAGACTTGCTGTTTACTTTGCTGTGTTTGAGATAACATCAAGGTTGAACTTTTACTCTAAGCAAATTGCTTTAACGTAATTTCATTGTTTCAGATCAGTTTGATACCAGTCTCAGGTATTATGTATAAGGTTTTAATTTAAATGTGAAAAGTACATTTTGGTTATTAACTGTAAAGATGTTCTGTCTGAGAGCAGTAATTAGTACCGACAAAATAAAAACATTGACAGTTGTCAGAACTACTCAGTAAGGGTTTATTAGTGCCATGCTAGAGAGAGGCAGATAAAAGGAAGAGAATACCTGATTGCTTATACATTAACAAAACTGCTTCATTGAAGCCACTTAAATAGATGTTGTTTAATGTATTTTGGCTCATTCTTTTAAAATATTTAGTGTTTTCTGCACAAATGTTTTCTGTTTTGCAAACAAATCTTTTTCTGAACTTGCAAATACAAGTAATACTTCTGCATGATATGCCATCTTTTACATTTTAATCTGCAGACAGTATATGCTGTTTTGACATTAACTGCCTTGATCAACTGTATTCACTTTTCTGATACTACAATGATACCTTAAAATGATTTTAGTAAGACTTGTATATTCCATGTTACTGTATTACTTTAAACATATAAAAAAAAAAGAGTATTTGCATTCCAGATATCCATCAACCTTTTTATGAGTTAACTACTTTGCATTGTTTAGCTCGGTGTGGATGGCTGACGAACAGGAGAGTAGCACCATGGCTGCTGGATATTGATCTTTCTGATTTGATTTATTACAATATTGGATTTTAGGATAAATTCATCTGTTTTTCTGTATTTGAATTTTATGTGTTAGTGTACAGCGAAAAAGTGTACCTTGTTCTGAAAGTTTTATTTCAGTTTCAATACAGTTGCAGCGAAAACAGATATATGTTGTAGCACTGTGAGATATTAATTTTTCTTTAGTTTACACACTTGCATTTTATGTTACCAAAATACTTGTTCTAGCAGTACATTATGTAGAGGTTCAGTACACATAGAAATTATAGAATTTTGGAAAGAGGCTGATCTGAAATTGCTCTGTTCCCAAGCATATAGATCTTATTTAGTGGATATTTGTAAAGTTAGTAGACAAATAAAACAATAACATTAACTTGAGTTGATTGGATAAACAAAATTTTAATTGTTAGCAACATCTAGGAGAGGTTTGAAAAAAAAAAAAAAAAGATAAGAGTGAGAGAGTGAGACAGAAGGTGAGGCTACAGCCTTGGAGGGGGCAGTGGACGTGCTGCTCCGAGTGTGATGATATGGGCCACCGGAATTCTGACTGCTTTAAGACTCCTCAAGGACACCACCCACAAGGCCTGAAGAACATGAACCTTGCATATTTATGCCTCTGAAGAGACATGACTAGGTAGGGGGGAATAGGCCAAGAAGAACCCGAGGAAAGCCCTGAGGCCCAACCACAAATGCCTTGAACCTTCTTAGGCCTCTCATCTCAAAAGGATCTCTTAAACACCATGATTAGTGAGTAACCTCCACAGATCCTTGTGGGCACTGTGATTATAAGATCAGTCCTCAAATATTTTTAAGTTTCCACAGCACTCTCACTGAGAACCGGGTATAAGATAGACTTTAGTCACACCTGAGAGATTATGTGGCTGTTCTGTTAGAAGCCATGCTCCTTCCTATTGGGATTGATGTTATAAAATGCCGTGAAGCACTAGTCTATATTGTAAGGACTTTATCTATATTTTGTTTAGGCAGTTGCTAATTAGAATGAGCATTGTTTACTCATATTGTTATGCTTATTGAAAAGGATCTACATTTATATTTATATATACCTTTGTTTACAAAAATACTAAGTTTCTAACAATTGTTTGATGTTCTTAGCAGCCTTGCCAAATAAGGATACACTAGTATGGTATAAAAAGACAGAAGGACCTAGCATGTAGTTTGATGGAATGATGTAAGTGGAAAAAAAAGTGGTGTTGAGAGGAGTGTGATGTAATATTCATGTTGGAAAAGAGAACTTAGATTAACATTATAAAATGGTGAGGGTAAATTGAAATGTGAAATGATGTATCCGATGTATCCACCTAGAAAGAAAACTGACAATGAATACTCTACAATATTTGATTATGCCATCCCCATTAATTCCAATTTTGAAAGTCATCTAGCCCAGAGATATACCCAATAATTGGAAATAGATACTTGGAGATAGGCTGAGTGCACTTTTCATCCTAATGAGCTTTGGGGAGACCCACACTGGCCATGTGGTGCTTTTCAGATGTTTTTATCCCTTTTTGCCTCTATGTGTCCTGGCCCGACACATGAAGCTAAAGGAGGAAAGTTACTTACACAAATTTTTACAAATTGGTATAATTCTAAAGTTGTGAAAAAATTTGAGGAAGTGTGGGCATCTTGTCAAAAATGTATTAGCTAAATTGAGTTGCTTAGGATTGGCTGTTGTATGCAAGCAGCAATCCACGAAGGGGGGAACCTCCGAAACCTTAAAAAACTTTGTAAAGACACTAAACTATCTTGCCTTTGACTCTGTTCAATAAACAAACAACCAAACAAATTGCCCTAAGGGAGTAGACTGAACTTTTTCTCCCTCTGAACTGTTATATGGAAGACTGCTTACCTTTTATACTCCTGAGCCTCACATTTGATCTCTTGTATTTCCTAGCAGCAGAGGCAACTCTCTTCCCTCCATAGGTATGCTCAGCAGGTCCAGTCCTTTCTGCTGGATGACTCAGCTCTTTTCTTTCAATCCGGAGACTGGATTTTGGTAAAGATATACCACCAGCACATAGTACAAGCCCCTTTCCAGTATGGGACCGTTCCAAGTTCTTCTGATAACATCGATTACAGTGAAGGTGGCGGCTAAAAGATCCTGAAGCCATTGCCCTCGCTGGAAACATTCTCCATATACAGATCAGGCTTCAGGACCAGGATGAGAAGTAGCTGACGCCAGGGAGAGGAGAGGAGAAGACTCCTGAAGAAAGGCAGCTTTCGGCCTAGTGGTACCGAACCAATATATCCCTTCAAGGTTGGTGACAGGTCAGAGCACCTCAAAAGCACGGTACCTTAGACCCGCTCTACGGACCTCCAAACTACAGTGATCGCTATCACATGGGCAGCCATCCTGTGCGACTCCTCCCCTTTGTGGATCCATGCGTCAAGAATCAAGCGTGTATCGTCTCCACTGACATCTTCGGTTCCAGCCTCCTGACCATCACGCACAAGACTGTGTTGACTCCTCCTACCACTCATGTGGTGCCTCCTTCAGTCCATTTCGGGAACTGTTAATACGGCAATACTACTTGCCCAGACTGCCTTATTTTTTTGTGTGCGCAGCTCGCTACAAACTGAAGCTTTTCTCTCAACATGTCTCATTACTGTACCTTCTAATCTGTGTGAAATGCAGAAGTTTACTGTACCTGATAATTCAAACTGCACCCAGCCCCATGTTTCTTTTTCTACTTTCTTGTATAACATTGGTGTTACTTGCCCCTCTTTGGGATATGACTAGGTCTCTTGTTCATTGTAAACTGTCTCTAGTTTTAATGCTACAGATTGTTTTATTGTTTCTCTGCTTTTAGCCTGTCTAATACTGCTCTATACTGTTCTTCAACTACAGGGAAGTTTCTCATGATTACTCTCTGATGTATTTTCCTTTGGGGTGGTCTCAAAGGACTGCTTATTGCCCTATTGAGCGGTTTTATAATTCTTGTTCTTTTGTTGTATATTCATTTGTTCTTGGCTGTTGTTGAAAGGCCCTACAGGGCTCTACCACTTTTATGTATTCTTAATACTCCTGCTTTTATGGTGGCTGATGTACCTGAGCTGCCACATACAGATGTTCCATTAATAATGTCTGTTTAGTTATTTTGTAGTAAATTGTTAGGCTGTTCTTATAGTGGGCCTATGCAGGCCCAAAGGGGGGATTGTTAGGGAAATCAGAATCCTATATATATGTCCTTTGTAATAATAATGTTTAGTTTAAGTGCATATACAAGAGGCCTGCACAAGAGAAATTAGAATCTTATAGAAATCATAGAAATAAGAATCCTATGTGTGTGCCCTTTGTACATTCTGGTGGGTTGGAAAAAGGAATGTGCTGTGTAAGCTATTTGTTCTACTCAAGGATGACTTGTTTTTCCATTAGTTATTGATAAACTATAGTGGGCCTCCAGAAGATGGGTGGATGACGTATGACTATGTCTCTAAGAATGTATAAAAGTACTGACAATCCCTCCACCCTTTGGAATAAACTTGCATACTGTCCTTCTGTCTGGTATGTGTGTTTATTCCCCTGGATTCCAGCCAGCCGGACCAGCACACCGCAGATGAGGGTTTGGGATTTCCTGGCCTGGAGTGACCAACAATAAGCAGACCCATTACACTTCCCTGAAACCGTGTTGGGATGGATCCAGTGGGGCTTTGATGTCAACATGTTGTTGGATTTGTCGCTGGACTATCTTTTCGATTATTTTAGCAAGCAGGGGGATGCTTGAAATAGGTCTATAAGACTCAACTTTGGATGGGTCCATTCTGCTGTTCTTCAAGAGTGGTCTGATTGATGTGTGTTTTAAGCTCTGTGGAAATGATCCCATTAATAATGATTGATTCAGTATTTTGCTCAGGAATTGGCTTAGTTCGCGACGTAGCTCTTTTATCCAGAGAGCTGGACAAAGATCATTGGGTGCAGTGGTGAGGTTGATAGAGGCAATAGTGTCTTCAACCTCTTTGCTAGATATCTCATTGATATCTAGCAAAGGGTCCTACTGTAGTTACAGACTACAGTAGGACCCCTGTGTCTGGTGAAAACCAGCACTCCAGTAGCCTGAACACAGAAGGGTCGGAGGGCAGGAGTTGCCTAAACCCCAAAAAGATTATGGAGCACAGCCTGGCTGAAGGCACTATCCCATCGGGACTCCCTTTCCAGGCAGTAAAGAGCTGCGAATGTATGGACTGAAGACCAGGGGGTGGCCCAGCATATGTTCACCATCGGGACGGAGCACAGGTTTGCCACCAAGGCCGCCATGACCCTGACAAGGTGCACCATGACATGACCTTCCAGCAGGAGCCCTGCCTGCTCTTAGGCGAGGGTGATACAGTCTGCTAGCCAGGTAGACAGTGCATGTTTGGTCACCGCATCCCTCAGACAACTGGGGGTCATACGAGATGAAAGGCTGAGCAGCTTTGCGGTGGCCCTGAGTATGTTGGATGTCGAAGGACAAAGAACTCTTTCAGACCAGAAAGTGAAAGATCGTCTCACCCCTACTGGTGTGAGGTCTTGGAAAGAAAGTGGGACGTACCACTTCCTGGTTGAGAAGGAAGGACGACACCACCTTCGGAAGGAATTTAGGATGCGTGCGAAGCATCAGCCTCTCCTTATAGAACCTGGTATTTATTTATTTATTTAACAAACTTTTATATACCGCAACCTTCCGTTGATCAGGTGCGGTTTACAAATAACAGTCGAGGAGACAGAATGGCATTTCTGTTTACATTGAACATTATATGAAATTATATACATGAACAAATTAACTTTTTTAAACTTTTAACTTTGGAGAACTATGTACAATTTAAACTATGTATAGGGCACTTCCACCACTTCCACCACTAAGGCCTGAAGCTCGCTGACCCTGCGAGTGGAGGTGAGTGCAACCAGGAATGCCATCTTCCATGAGAGGTATCAGAGGTGGCAGGTAGTCAGAGGCTCAAAGAGCGGGCAAGTGAGCTGTCCCAATAAAACAATGAGGTCCCACTTGGTCGCTGGAGAGCAAACCGGGGGCTTCGACAAGAGCAGACCCCTTAGGAAGCGGGTCACCAGCGGCTGAACCAAGAGGGGTTTGCCATCCACCGGGTGGTGGTGCGCTGCCAGGGCACTGAGGTGCACCATTACGGAGTTAGACTTAACCCGGATTGCGAAAGGAGGAGAAGGTACTGTAATACCAATCCCACCGGGCAGGAGCACGGGTCCATCCCATGCTCTACACATCAAGTTGAAAACCTATGCCATTTGAGAGCATAAGCTTTCCTAGTGGAAGCCTTATGAGAGGTCAGCAGGATCTCCTCTACCTCTCCCGAGAGGTTCAAAGGGGCTAGGGTCACTCTTTCAGCAACCATGCCGTCAGTGACACGGACCCCAAGTTGGGGTGCAGAAGAGAGCCCCCCACCTGATATAGGAGTCCTGGAGAGTTCCCCAACAGGATGGGGGTCTCCACCGATAATCAGAGAAGTAGAGGGAACCATGGTTGCCTGGGCCATCGAGGGGCTATCAGGATGAGTGAAGCCTTGTTGTGGAAGGTCCTGAAAAAGTTTTTGGCAGTCAGTGGCGTGGGAGGGAAGGCGTACATGAAGCCCAATGACCACAAAATGAGGAACGCGTTCACGCCACCGTGGAGGGGTGGGCCTGCCATGAGCAGAGGTGGAGTAACTGGTAGTTGTCTGGGCTGGCAAACAGGTCCATCACTAATTTCCCCCAGAGCTGGAAGAACCGGTCGGCTACACTGGGGTCCAGCTGCCACTCATGTGGTTGGAGGACCCTGCTCAATCTTTCAGCCAGTATGTTGTTCTGGCCTGGCACATATACTGCCTGCAGGAGTATACCCTGTTGGACTGCTTAGGAACAGAGGACCACTGCCTCTCAGCAGAGGGCAAGAGACCCTGTGCCTCCCTGTTTGTTCACACAGAACATTGCCACCTGGACCAACACTGGCTAGTGACGTAGGTGGTGGCAAAAAGCTTGGAGGGCTAAGTATATCGCCTGTAGTTACAGGAGATTGATCTGCTGGATGCTTTCGTCCTGTGACCAGCTGCCCTGGGTGCGGAGCTCCTCACTGTGGGCTTCCCAGCCAAGCAGGGAGGCATTCGTGGTGAGGACTGTTAAGGGGCTTGGGGCTTGAAAGCGCATCCCCACCTCGAGACATTGGGGAGTCTGCCTTCAGGTCAGAGTCCGCCAACTGGCAGGTCACTGAGACTTTGTCCCGGAGGTGCCCTGTGGCCTGTGTCCCTTGGTCCCGAAGGCACCACTGTGCGGCCCTCATGTGGAGGCAGGCATCTGGGGTGACGTGACCATGGAGGCCATGTGCCTGAGGAAGCACAAGAGGAGCTGAGTGGGCACCAAGGGATGATACTGTATGTCCAGTGCCAGGGCCGTGAGGCAGTTGGCTCGGTCCTCAGGCAGGAAGGCCTTTGCCTGGAGGGTATCCAGTCTGGCCCCAATGAGCTCCAGATATTGTGTCGGAAGGAGATGAGACCCCAAGTGCTGCAGGACCTGGATGGTGCACGAAGTTGCCTGCTGCACCTCTGAGACTGTGCCTCCCCTTATGAGCCAGTCGTCCAGGTAGGGGAAGACAAAGACTCCCTGGAGGCAGAGGAAGGCGGCCACGACTTCCAGGCATTTTGTGAAGACACTTGGGGTGGAGGCCAAGCTGAAAGGCAGCATCCTGTACTGGTAGTGCATGCCCCAACTATGAACTGCAGGTACTGCCTGTGGCTGGGGTGAATGAGGATGTGGGTATAGGCATCCTTCAGATCCAAGGAGCATAGCCGATCTCCCTGCTGGAGGTAAGACAGCAATGCTCCAAGGGAGAGCATCTTGAACTTTTCCCTCACCAGAAACTTGTTGAGGTTGCATAGGTTGAGGATGGGCCTTAGGCTTCCTGTTCTTTTTGGCACAAGGAAGTTCCTGGAGTAGAACCATCTGCCCTTGAAATGGTGGGGTACTGGTTCCACCGCTTTGTCCTCGAGAAGACCTGCAAGCTCCTTCAGTAGAAGGTCTCGGTGGAGGGGAGACCTGAGGGGCTCTCCCGGAAAATAAGGAGGAGGTATCTGAATCAGATGGAGAAGGTAACCCTCCTTGACCACGCAAAGTGCCCAGGAATTGGTGGTGATGATGAGCAACTTGTGGGCTGCTGACCTCCTTGAGGTGGAGAGGCTATGCCGAAAAGCTCCCCCTGACTGAGCCGTGGCCAGTGCCTGAGGTTTGGGAGCCTTCTGCTTATGAAGGCCATGCCCATGTCTCTTAGCCTGCTGACCCTGCTGGGGAGCCAGGGAGGCCTGAAAAGGTCGGTAGTTTCTGTAAGCAGCCCCTTTCCTCGGATAGAAGGGCTTTTTACCCGAGCCCTTCTGTCGGGAAGTGGCAGCGGTATTTTTGGAAAGCTTGGCATCGTCATGACCTCGGTCTCCAGCTCAGCAGCTTTGTCAGTCATGGGCTTGCCAAAGAGGTCTCTCCTTGGCATGGGATACTGACCAATTTGTCCTGAACCTATTGCTTGAGGTCAGATAACTGTAGCCTGGTGTCAGGCACCGATGCCCACCACCACTACTCCAGCCGCCGACTCAAATCTGTCATAGGCTGCCCAAGATACAAACTTGGAGCACTCACGGATGGCCTTGGCCAGGTTCCTGAACCACTGCAGGGGTTCCTCGAATGGACCAGCTGAGAACCCGGCGAGTTCCTTCACCAGATCTCTCAGGTACATGCCCATGTACAGCTGGTAGGCCTGAATGCGGCTAATGAGTATCAAGCCCTGGTAACACTTTCTGCTGAGGGCATCCAAGGTGCGTGCCCTCACTGCCGAGGGGCACCGAGAAGTGCGTCTTCTGACTCTTTAGTCAACGCATGGCCAACTCCACCACCATGGAGTTGTGCAGCAGCTGTGACTTCTGGAAGCCCAGGCTCTGGCAGACTCAATACATCGAGTCGAGCCGCTTGCTTACCACCAGCACCGATGCCGATGTTTCTCACATGCAGAGCATCAGTCATTCCAGGATGGGAGGGATGGGCACCGTGAGCGATTCCCTCGGAGGGGCCTCATACTGGAGGATTTCTAACTCATCCACCCAAGGGTCCTCCTCCAATTCCATTGGGAACACTAGGGCCTTGGACATGTCCTTGATGAAATCAAGGAACCCCATGTCCTCCGGCAGAGAACAGCACCAGGGCTCTGAAGCAGGAGAGTCCAAGGGGATGTCACAGTGGCGATGGGTGTAGGGTGACTACTCATCCTACGTCTCCCAGTCAGAGCAGTCCATAGAAGACTCAAAGGAAGGATGGTCCATGGGCACCGGGGCTGACCCCAGCCCACGGCCCTCCAAAGCTCGCAGCTGCCGCCGAGTGCACTGGCTGGGGACAATCGCAGCCCCGTCAAGTGGGAACCAGATCAAGACCACGGCCGAGGATCAACTCAAGGCTGAAGGACTTTGAGGATCGGCTCAGCCTCCGGGGATGTCTTCAACATCGAGGGTCTGGTGGTCAGGGCAAATGAACCAGTAGTACCAGACAACAGCATCCACTGCTGGTCCCTGAAGGAAGACAAACTGTGCTCCAGAGCTGCCATTCTGAACGCTAAGTCAGAAGGTTCTTCAGCCATCAGCGCGGGCACTGAGGGACTCGGTCCCGATGCCTGTTCCCCCGAAGGGGAGTCCTCGATGAGGATGGTGCCTGGTGACCGAGGCTGGTCCGAGGTCGATTCCTTTTGCAGGCCGCTCCTTCTCTGATCCCTCAGACAAGCGTCTCGGACAGTGAGACCTGGCTCAGGATGTACTCAGCCTGTTGGATCCATCCAGGGACATCGCCTTCGAGGTTTTCTTCTCCTTCTTGGGTTTCCTCAAGGGAGACCCCCTTTCTGAAGAACCACGGTGCTGCTTGGGTTCGGAGAGGCCCTCCCGAGATGTTGTGGCTTCAGATGAGGCCCTGCGGATTTGGGGAAAAACCTATCGTGCTGCTGCTGACGGCTCTTGAGGGCCTTGCTGGACATCTTTTTGTGGAGACCACATGCTGCCGAGTCGTGGTCTGGCCCAAGGCAGTGAAGGCAGCAGTCGTGTGTGTCGGTCAAGGACATAATCTTGGTACACTGATCACACTTCTTGAAGCCACTGGCAGCCATGGAGGGAAAAAGTACCCCAGCAAGGTTGAAGACCCACTGGGCTGCCAGTTGGAAAAAAGGTACGAAGATGCCAAAAATGAAAAACTACAAAAAGAGACCCGAACTCGTTACCAAGACAGTGAGGTTGGGTGGCGGGAAGAGTACCTAAGTGGAGTGGAGGAGTAGCCTAGTGGTTGGGGCAAGGTACTTCAGGCCGGAAGGTCAGGGGTTCAAATCCCACTAGAGGACAGCAACCTTGGGCCGGAAGGACTGGGGTTTCTAGTCCCACAGGTGCTCCTTATGGTCTTGGGCAAGCCACTTAACCCTCCATAGCCCATGTTCCCTGTAAAATAGTTATCTCCAAGTTATAATACCCTGTTCAATGTAATTTCAGTTTTTTCAATGTAAACCGCACTGATGCAGAATAGCGCGGTATATAAGAGAATGTAAATAAATAAAGTACCGGTGCAGCACTTGAGGCGTGTATGAAACTCAGGAGAAAAAAATCAACTTTTTCCGGGGACAAGCCAGACAGACATCTGAAGGACTCCACATTAAAAAGTAGACTGAGCAAGATGGCACCCTTGGGTGGGAAGGGGACCACGCATGTGTGGTAGCATTTCCCAAAGACTTTCTTTGAAAGCTAGGGGGGATGCTTCCATGAGGGGTCTGTCAGTGCCGATGTCACCCATATGTGAGGACTGATTCCTGCTGTCCCTGGAGAACACCTGTTACAGATGAGTAACTACACTTCTTCAACTGTCAATATAAATGACATAGTTGTGGATGTTACCCAAAAACCAAAAACTTTATATGTTTGAACCACACAAAGGGGGATGCTTCCGTGAGGCCTCCGAAGGTGCCAACGTCACCCATATGCGAGGACTGACTTCCTGCTTATTGTCAATGTGGATTAAGTAGTGAAACAATGACAATATGGACATACAAGTCTTTTTGTCAAACTGAAATTCGAAACACCCCAGTGGTGTGCTATGGTAATGCATGTGCATTGTCTTAGTGCAATGATGATGTTGTTGTTGTTGTGTGTTGTCCAATCAATGCCAACTGCTGGTGACCCAGTAGATAGCTGACCATGGTATGACTATCCTTTGGGTTTTCTTGGCAAGGTGAGACCGGAAGTGGATTGCCAGGCATTTCTTCCATGCAGTAGGCCCACAGCACCTGGTATTCCAAGGTGGTCTCCCATCTAAGAACTAATCAAGCCCATCAATTCATATTTCAAATTCATTTGTACAATAAATAAATCCAAATGCACTTATCTGAGTTATGTTTAATGAAGTATATTCCTGACATGATCATGTTTCGAAAATCATTCTTTCTGCATCAGAGGGATGTCTCTTAACAATCAAAATCATCAAATTGGTCACTGGAGCACATTTCTCCCAGCATTGTTCTTTCAGCTTAAGCATCTGGGAGCCTTATTCTGCCTATAGGTCCCACAATCCCTCCAATATTAACCTGCAAATATTTTTGCTTTGTCTCTGCAGTTTCAATCCTGTTTATACCATGAGAAGAAAACAAATTTAAATATCATTTTGTTTTTAGATTTATAAATTGAGCAATGAAGACATAGTTTTTTCAAGGTTTAATTTTTATTTATTTTATTTATTTACTTTTCTTATATACCGCGCTATTAAAATCAGTGCGGTTTACAATTGAACAAAAAACATACTGCAATGTCACACGACAATTGAGTTTTTACATTGAACATGGACGAGATAACCTGGAGGTAACAGGGGTAACTAATTACA
The DNA here is from genome assembly GCA_033557465.1 of Ichthyophis bannanicus. Classification (NCBI taxonomy): domain Eukaryota; kingdom Metazoa; phylum Chordata; class Amphibia; order Gymnophiona; family Ichthyophiidae; genus Ichthyophis; species Ichthyophis bannanicus. The sequence continues at coordinate 1,174,801,583 of CM066031.1, forward strand.
GAGTAATTATTCATGGAGTATGGTGAGAAATTATACATATAGTATGGTGAGAAATTATACATATAGTATAGCTTGGTTTCAACATATTTAAAAGAGGTTTAATCAATAAGATGTGTGATCAGTACCAATAATAAATAAGAGAGGGGATATGGTGGTAGAGCTAGTCATTTTCTTTATGGTGTTGGATTTTGGGTGGGGTGGAGTAGGGTGTAGGATGTGAGGATGGGTGGTTGTTTCTGGGATTGGATTCTGGGTAATGGATGAGGAAAAGGTGTTGTTTGAGGGCTTTTCTAAATGACAATAGGTCTGGGTTGGAACGGAGCTCAGTGGGGAGGGCATTCCAGGTCATGGGTGCAAATAGGGAGAAGGCTCTATTGGCAGTAGCCTTTTTGCACTTAGTTAGAATGTTGGGGATCTCTAGAGTGTTTGCTTGATTAGATCTCCTGATCCTGTTGAACGGCCGTCTTTGAATGAGTTTGCTGATGGGTGAGGTGATCTGGTTCCTTAGGGCTTTGAATGTTAGTACTAGGGACTTATACTGGATTCTAGCCTGAAGTGGAAGCCAGTGGAGATCCATCATGACTGGGGTTATATGTTTAGCTCTTGATGTACCTGCAAGTACCCTTGCTGCAGCATTCATTGCAAGGCGAAGAGGTCCTAGTTTTGACTGAGGGAGGCCATGAAGGATAATATTTGCAAAGTCTAGATGTGGGAGCACCAAGGCTTGGAAGATAGTTCGGTAGTCATTAAAGTCCAATAGGGGGCGCAGGTGACGTAGTATCCAGACCTTATGGTAAATTGCTTTCGTGATGTTCTTCACATGTGTAAACATGTCGAGTCGTTGGTCAAGCGTGATGCCGAGATAGCGGATAGTTGATTTTGCTATCAACTCAATATTGTTTACTTTTAATGTGGGGGTTGGGGAGAACATCTGGTTCTTGGTGAGGAATAAGACATCTGTTTTACTATGGTTGATCCTTAAATTTTGTGTTGTAAGCCATTGTGATACAACTTCGAAGCAGCTTGATATAGGTGAAAAGTCAGGTTGATCAATCAGGAATGGTGAGTAGATTAGGACGTCGTCTGTGTAGACTAGGCACTGGATGTTGAAGGAGTGGATTAGGGTACAAATTGGTTGCATATATGTTGAACATTAATGCAGATAGGGATGAACCCTGAGGTACACCTTGATTGAGAGGGAATGGGTCAGAAGTCATGGGACCTGTTCTGACTTGTTGCCATCTGTTAGATAGGTGGACTTGCACCATGCTATAGCTGAGCCTTGTATTCCTTTCTCCACAAGACGGAGTATCAGAGTTTCATGGTTGACTGAATCAAAGGCTGCAGCAATATCCATGAAAATGAGGACAAATCCCTGGCGGATGTTATCAAGTCCTGTAACTAGATCATTAATGTATTTTAATTGTATCCAGCTATGGTTCTTGGTATTTGTCTGTGCACACCAATGGGTGGAGTTTAGAGGATTTAAATGCCCCAGTGCTCTGAAGTAGTATATATGTGGAATATTTTTGATTGCTTATTGACGACGCATTGTTCTTGGCAGAACAGCTATGAAGGACCTAAACAAGATTCTCATGAGCAGAGATGTCTTTCTCCATATAAAGATTCAATTTGTCCAAGTCATGGTATTTTTGATAATGTCATATGGATATGAAATTTGGACCGTGAAAAAGATAGACAGGAAGAAAATTGATGCCTTTGAATTATGGTGCTGACGAAGAATACTGTATATACTATGGACTGCCTGAAAAACAAACCAGTCAATATAAGAGGAGATCAAACCAAAGCTTTCTTTAGAAGCTCAGATGACAAGACTTCGACTTTCATACTTTGGACACGTCACGCAAAGAGAGAGAGATCATTAGGGAAAGACATCATGCTTGGCAAGATTGTAGGTCAACGCAAAATGAGGAAGGCCAGCAATGAGATAGATCTATATAATAACAGCAGCTATGGGTGCCATTCTATCAACAATGAGCCTCCTAACTGAAAACCAAACCCAGTTTAGGACAGCTATCCAGAGGGTCGCCATGAGTCGACACTGACTTGACAGCACTTAACAACAACAATTTTTATATCATATAGATATTGGTTGGAAGAAGAGGATCGCCAGAAACAGGCAATTTCCGAAACATTAATGTCAGATTAAGAGTCTCTTATTTACATTTGTAATGCTGCATTTCTAAGAAAATTAATTAAAAAGAGAGGGAGATGAAAAAATTAAGTGTATGGCAACAACAGGATTTCAAAGTAAGAAGTTGCTACTTATCCGATGCCTTTTACAAAAAAATGTTTTTCATGATTCAGTTAGAGTTTTTTGAAGTTATATAATTACATGATGGAATGTTTGTATGCTAATTCATGTGTCAAGATTATTATGAAGGACAGCATGCTTTTCTAGTTCCAATCTTTATTGACTTTAAAAAAAAAAAAAGAAAAGAACATTAAGAACTGTGAAGCAGTCAGCAGTCATAAAACAAAAGTTACAGGTTCCTGTACAGAACACAATAAATAAGCGCATTTATATATATATAATTTTACATCCCATAACTGAATTACCTCCTTAGGACATTTCACAACCCTGTATATCTCTGCAGTGGAAACCATTTCTTTGTAAAAGGTCAACTTTCCCTCTCCTTCTGCCCCTCCCCCGCTTTTCCCTCTGGTCCTGGTTCATCCTCCTACACCTTTCTGCCCACTGACAGACTCTGCTACTAATCATCTCATATCTCTGAGAATGCCTCTTTTGCCCCACCCTTAACCCCTCTCAATGTCCAACTCTCATCTCGGTGCCCTGTTCTTTCCTCTTCCTTGGATGCCACTGCCCCCTTACAACTTTCTAGACCCCACCGGTTGGCCTCAAAACCCTGGTTTCACTCTGGCTTACCCTCCCTTCATCGCCAGACTAAGTACCTTGAAAAATGCTGGCATAAATCATGCTGTCCATCGGAACTTGCACCTAGAAGGAAGCCTCCAAATGGCAGATGGATTTAATGTGGACAAGTGCAAACTATGATTACACAATGCAAAGTTCCACATTAGGAACCATCCCCTAGGAAAAGAATAGGAGTCATCATAGATATGTTGAAACCCTCTGCCCAATGTGCAGCGGCAACCAAGAAAGCAAATATAATTTTAGGAATCATAAGGAATGGAATGAACAATAAAACCAAGAATATTATAACACCTCTGTATTGTTCCATGCTGTGACAGCACCTTGAATATTGTGTGCAATTCTGGTCACCATATCTTAAAAAGGATATAGCAGAATTAGGAAAGTTACAGAGAAGAGCCACCAAAACAGTAAAGGGGACGGAAGACTATCCCTATGAGAAATGGCTTAAAAGATTAGGGCTCTTCAACTTGGAAAAAAGACAACCGAGAGGAGATATGATAGAGGTCTATAAAATAATAAATGGAGTGGAACAGGTAAACGTAGATCTGTTGTTTACGCCTTCAAAAAGTAGAAAGACTAGGGAACCTACAATGTAACCCATTTTCTTCGGCCTTTGATCTAGTCGATCACTATACTCTTCTTTCTCGTCTCCATGCGGCAGGTATATCTGGGACAGCTCTGCACTGGTTTTATTCCTTTCTTTCCTCGGTCCTTCTCTGTCTTCTCAGGTTCTGCCTCCTCAGCTTCACTTCTGCTTATCTGTGGTGTCCCCCCCAGGGTTCCGTGCTTGCCCCTCTCCTTTTCAACATCTTTTAGGCCCCCCTCATTTTAAAGATTCAATAGTCCAGTCTGTTGGCATATTACTATGCTGACAACATTATTATTCTGCACCACACCTCGCCAGTGGCTCCTGATCTCACTCCACTGAATTCCTGTCTCTCTCTGGTTGCTCTTCAGCTTTCATCTAATTTTCTGCACCTTAACACTACAAAGACATCCACCATTTGGTTCACTTTTGGTGGACCTGTTCCTGCCCTTATCCCCTCCATCTCTGGATCCTCGGTCTCCATGGTCACTTACCTCCTCTACCTCGGTGTTACTTTGGACTTGGCGCTCTTATTTCGCGAGCACATCTCACTCTTAGCGCATCGCTTTTTCTTCTCATTCAGACAGAACAGAGCTCTGCGCCCCTTTCTTGATCCCCCCTCTCTCACCACTCTGCTTCTTTCCCTGGTGATGTCGCATCTCAATTATTGCAACTCTGCTCTTTGCCGGTCTCTCATTGTCACAGTTTCATTGATTGCAACTCATTCAGAACATTGCTGTCCGGATCCTGTCATATACCACCCATTTCGATCATATCACACCTATTCTCATCAATCTTCATTGGCTTCCTGTCTAATACCGTATGCATTATAAGATACTTACCTCTGTACACAAGGCTATATATACACAAACTCCACAGTATCTTTCTGACCTCCTTCAATTCCATATACTGGTCCGTAGTCTCTGCTCTGCTCACATTAACCATCTTCACCTGCCCTCCCCGAACAATGCTTACCTTGAATCCACCCGACACTCTGCTTTCTTCTTCCTGGGTCCCTCCCTCTGGAACTCTCTCCCATCTGCTCTCCGTCTTGAACCCTCCTTCCTCCAGTTCAAATCTCTTCTCAAAACCCACCTGTTTCTCTCTGCCTTCGACCTTACCGCCCCCCCACCCCCTAATTTCCCTCATTGACCTACCCCCTCTCTGGATGTTGCGAATGTCTCTTCTCTGTCCTGTCTCTGATTGTAGTTCCTTTCCTTTCCGGCCTATGACCCTTCTTTGAATTTTTTTGGACATTATAAATCGCTTTGTTGTCATTAAGAGCAGTATACAAAGAATGTGAATAAAGATAAAGAAGACTAATAGAAGAAAATACTTTTTTCACTCAATGTATAATCAAACTCTGGAATTCATTACTGGAGGATGTAGTAAAAAAAGATGCTAGTGTAGCTGGGTTTTAAAAGGTTCCTGGAGGAAAAGTCCATAAACCACCATTAAAGAAGCACTATAAAACACAGTCTCCCCAAGGAGCCAAAAAAACCTGCAAAATTATTTTAAAAAAGACCCCGACAAGGCACCAAAAAAATAGAATGTTAAATAAAAAAACAAAAAAACACAACCAGACATAACATGAGAGTCTCCAAGAAAAACACCAGCAGAAAACCAAACAGAAAACAATAATGTTATAGAGGACCTCAGTGTCCCCCTTTGCACAGCTTAACAAAGAGGGTGAGCCAGTCGAATGACAAAGCAGACATAAGACAATGTCTAAACAATCGACTATGCCCAAAAAGACATCAACGGTCAGAAAAAAACCTCTATAACGGGGAAACTGAGCCAAACAGGAACAAAATCAAAAAACTCAGATAAATCCACAAAAAAAAAACAGCATTGCTTGGTGTAAAAACAGTTATAGTAATAAAAAATTAGCAACCTAATTCATCAAGGGTGTTAGCGCTCAATGAAGCATTAATAGATAGAAAAGCTGAAGAAACTTAGCTCAAGCTTCGACATAGCAGAGCTCAGCACAGTATAATGAATACCACAGCAACAACAGCATTCATGGCAACGACCCGGAGCCCAGACACCAGGTGTTTCGCCGAAACAGCTTCTTCAGGGAGCTATGCAAAAACGTTGCTAATCCAATAAAGCAAGTTTAAGATGAAGAAAGCACTAATGCTAAGCCTGCCGCTTGAACCACCAGCATTGTCATTGCCATGAATGTCTGGTTGTATTCTTTTGTTTTTTTATTTCTTAACATTCTGATTTTTTTAGTGCCTTGTTGGGGTCTTTTCTTATTATTTTTCATTATTAAAGAAGACCAGGGAAATCCACTGCATACTCCAGGATAAGCAACATAGAATCTGTGTAACCTTTTGGGAACCTAGGGATCCACCAAAAAAGCACGGAACCACGTAAACAGAAGAAACCCAGTACTAGTTTGTGGTATTAAGGAAGGAGAACCTTTATTACACTCAACTTAAGCCCAAAAGCCCGACACAGGCCGTGTTTCGAATGCTCTTCGTCAGGGGAATTCAGGCACACTTTCCAATGGATTCAAACCAATTGTGTAAACTTTGTGCTTTATCTACAAATTGAAGTATTCGGTGGCAACCACCCAGTTTTGTCTGACAAAGCCTTCTCTCACGTATCAGGAACCTTACAAAGCAAAAACACGCTGTTGCGGTTGCTTCATTAAAGTAGTTATACTTTAATGAAGCAACCGCAACAGTGTGTTTTAAAAGCAATGACTTTCTGCTGCCACTTTCAGGATGGAGTTAGGCTGCCCACCAGGGTCTGCCACACTAGGCGGCCACCTAGTCCACCTAGCGGACAATCCAGCCCTGCTCTTCTCAGCCCTCTTCTCCTTTTTGTCCCCTCTCTCCTCTGCCCAAACCAATCCCCTCTCATTTAAACCTGGTCACCTTTTCCCACCCTCTCTCTATCTTTCCTTGACCGTGTTTTTAAACCAACCCTCATCCTCTTCCCCTCTAAACCCTTGGTCAGTGCGCTTAGTCTCCAGACTTGTCCCCATAGCATCCTTCCTTTACTTCATGCCAGCATTTCTACAAGATATGTCCCTCCCCCTTGGAAACACACCATTATTTGTCCCCTCATAAAACCCTCTCTCATCCCTTCCTCTCTCTTTAATTTCCACCCCATTTCAAATATGGCATTCCTCTCTAAACCTCTCAAACAAATTGTGCTCTCTCTGCTCATTCGATTTCTGGAAAAATCTCTCACCCTTCACCCTCAACAGGCTGGCTTTCATTCTGGACATTCCATCGAATCCCTGCACTGTGCCCTTATAAATGAAATCTGATCTTATTTAGATCATGATAACTTTGTTATTCTCATCATTCTAGATTTCTCTGCAGCATTCGACCTTGTAGATCACTCCATCCTGCTTCAATGGCTCTATTCTATTGGGATCGGCAATTCTGTATTTAGTTGTTTCTCCTCTTACCTGTTGACCACTTTCCAGGTTTCTTCTTATTCTAGACCAGTGGTTCTCAAATCAGTCCTCTGGGACCCCCAGGCCAGTCAGGTTTCCAGGATATCCACAATGAATAGGCATGAGATAGATCTGCATGCATTGCTTCCATTGTATGCAGATCTATCTCATGCGTTTTCATTGTGGATACCCTGAAAACCCACCTGGACTAGGGGTCCCTGAGGACTGGGTTGAGAACCAATGCTCTAGACTGTCCACTTCTTTTCCTCTCCTTTCCAGAGTCCCTCAGAGCTCTCTTCTTGCTCCCAATCTAACATTTTTATGGCCCCCTTCTAATTCAGTCCCTTGGCTGCACGCCCTTTCTCTATGCCAATGATATTCAGATTCTCTTCACTGTTTCTTCCTCTTCTTCAGATTTCTCTCCTCTCCAATTGTATCTTACAGCTGTCCAATGGCTCTGCAACAACCATGTTATCCTTAGTAGTAGCAAATGTAAAGCTATTTCACAGGTCCAGCTCAAGGGTTTCTGATGACCTATTTATTTAACAGGTTTTTTATACCACTTTATCATTTAGTCAAAGCAGTTTATGTTGTAATTTGAACATGTACATTAAACAGGGACATTGATAACTTGGATTCTTCTGAGGCAATGGAGGGTTAAGTGACTTGCCCAAGGCCACAAGGAGTGCTAATGGGAATTAAGCCCTAGTCTCTTGGTTCCCAAGCCAGTGCTATAACCACTAGGCTACCCCTCCACCCCTAGGCAGGCCCTTTGTGCCGCCCCCCCCCCCCCATTAGGCGCCGCCCAGTCCACCGTGTCACCTCCCCCAGCATCCAGTTTCTCCCCTGGGGGAGGGGGAATAGCACAGTGATCACTCTTTTTGTGAAGCAGCAGATGAACTGCCCCTTCAGCACAGTATCAGGTCTTAAAGTGCCTGCACCCATGTGCACTCATGGCCTGCCACTCCTGCCCCCTCCAAGGCAACTTCCTGTTGGAGGGGGCAGGAATGGCAGACTATAACTGTGCACATGCATGTGGGCGTTTTACAGTCCACCACAGCGCTGAAGCAGCAGTTCAACTCTCACTTCATGGGTGGGAGTGTAGCCATACTGCCCATCAGATCTTGCCACTCTAGGTGACTGCCTGGTTTCCCTTGTGGATGGGCCAGCCCTGCTATTTCATTCCCTTCTCCATCTGCTTCCTTATTCCCTTTCCTGGTCATAGCTTCTTCACTGCTCCAGTTCTATTCTATTAAAACCTTGGGTGTTATCCTTCACTCTGCCCTTTCTTTCAAACCCCATTTGGACTCCTTATCCAAATTTTCCTTTTTTGCCCTTCATCGCCTTTGTTCTGGCTGATCCGCTTTCACTCAGACCCAGTTCACTCAGCTAGTTCTCGCTCTCATTATTCCACATCTAGATTATTGCAATTCCCTGTTCCTTGGTCTTCCACGGTATTCTCTGCACCGCTTACAATGATACATTCCATTACTGCCAGATCTATTCATAAGGCCCATTGGTTTGATCATGTTTCTCCTCTTCTCATCTCTTTGCACTGGCTTCCTATCTCTTTTCACAATTGCTATAAAACCCTGATTCTGACCCACCAAGCTCTAGTCACATCACACCCTCATTATTTATTTGTTGTGTTTTTCTATACCGCCCCTTCCAGAGATCAGGGGCGGTTTACATATAACTTAACTTTATAACGTTTGTGCTTATACATTATAACAACACTGAACCTTTTCCCTTATAACTTTATACATTATTACAGTTGAACTTTTTCCTTATAACTTTAATACATTATAATACAATGATGTGGGTTTTTTACTGGACGCATCAGAGTTTTGTGTGCAGTCTTTACATCGGTTGGTGGTGCTTGGGTGCATGGCTTGCCTGAGAGTTTGGGTGGGGTTGGTTTGTGTTTTGTGTTCCATAATGCTCAATAAATAGGTGCATTTTTAGGGCTTTTTTGAATTGCTGGAGGTCTTTAGTTGCGCGGATTGATAGGAGTAGGGCGTTCCATAGTGAGGGTACGGTGTATGTGAAAGCCCTTGAGCTGGTGACCTGTTTTGTTTTCTTGATTGTGTTGGGGGTTACAAGTGAGTGGTGGGCGTTTTCTCTTCTGGTTCTTGATTGTGTGGGGGTTTGTATGAGTGTTGTGAGTATGGATGGGGCGATATCGTTGATGAGTTTAAAGGTTGTCATGATTATTTTGAATTTTATTCGGTTCATTAGTGGGAGCCAGTGAAGGTTGGCTAGTATGGATGTGATGTGGTCGGTTAGTGGGGCTTTACAGATAACTCTCGCTGTGATGTTTTGTGCTCTTTGGAGGACATGGAGGTTTTTAGCAGGGAGACCCTGTAACAGACTGTTACAGTAGTCGAAGTGCAGGGTGATAATTGTTTGGACCAATGTTCTGAAGTCGTTTTCTTCTAAAAATGGGCGTATGTATTGGATTGTCTTCAGTTTGTAAAATATTGTTTTTGCCATTTGTTTTAGGTGGGGGAGCATGCTGAGTGTTTGATCTAGGATAATGCCAAGGTATTTGACTTTGTTTTTGATTGGGATGGTGGTAGAGTTTAGGGCGATGTTTTTGGGGAGTGTGTGACTTTGGTTTTTGGTGATATACATGGCTTCCGTTTTTTGGAAGTTAATACTGAGGTTGTTAGATTGTAACCATGTTTCTGTTTCGTTAATACAGTTGGATAGGTTGGTGAATGAGAGATTGTTTGTGTCTATGGGGATGGATAACATGATATCATCCGCGTAGATATAGTAGTATATATTGAACTTTTTGAATATGTCTGTGACTGGTTGTAGGTATAGGTTAAATAGGAGAGCTGAGAGGGCAGACCCCTGGGGGATTCCTTGGCCTTGTGGGAATGTAACTGGTGTCTCGTTTCCTAGTTGGATGCGTAGTCTGTGGTTTGAAATGTATGATTTAAACCATTGGAGAACTGTTCCTCTCACTCCGATTTGTGGTGGCCACTCTTAGTCCCCTTACCTCTACTCTATGTTTCCTTTTCTTCTTTATTTCTGCTTGTTTTCCCCCTTTTTATATTTAATTAGTAAAACACTGCAATAGTCTTTTCTTTGTCAGTGGTATATCAAGCACCCAAAATAAATAAATAAGTACAATTTCAGGAAACACTGATTCATACTTGCAAGTGAGACATACCAAATTCCATCAAAAGTGGATGTTTGGAATTGGGTTATTTTTCCCAACAGCTTAATACAGATTGAAGAGCTATTGCCATTAATATGTTAACCAGCATTCCTCCCTCCTCTTTAACCAATCATATAACACCACTCCCCTTAAGATCACTACTGTAACCAGAGGTTGTGCAAATTCCTGCACTGAAACAGATTTTTGAGTGTATCTTTTTCATAGTACAAGACCAGCACCACTGAGAGAACAAATTATTAATCATATGCAGGCTCACCGGCATCCATAAAGCTCCATGTGCTATAAAGAAGAGTAACTGAGAGATCACAACACCGACAGAGCAGTACACCGTGTCCTTCCAAAATTCTGACCATTCGGCCATGTAGCAGGAAGCCAGTCAGTTGCACACTAAGTTCTTGCTCCCGGATCCTCTTAAGGCCCAGTCTGTTTTCGGAGCTATTTATCTTACTAAGAACATTATAAAAAGCTGAAGCAGCATGGCCCCCAGGAATATTTATTCATAGAGATCCGGCAGACTAGAACCTTCTGAAAGATCGTGGAAGGATGGTTTCCCATTAGAAGAGTACATATGGAGGCAGGATTTATTTATAGCGCTCTGAGAAATGAACAGCTGAAAAGATGCCAGTTGGCCATCTAAAAGGCATCTCCAACCATCCAATTCCCTTCCACAACCAGGAGATCCAGTATAATTTAGTCTTACTGACCAAAAGGCTTAGGTTACACCACAGAGCAATATGCTGTGAGTCCTTTGTATGTGCTTTAAGACCAGCATCTATTACAGAAAGAGTGCATAAGATCAAATGCATAATAAGAGTCTGCTGCAGATGTAATGGGAGACACATGCCCACAACAGAGGATAGATCCTGTGGAGCTGCAAATGTATGTTCTAATAGTGTTCAACTGGGCACTGGATCTGCAAAACTCCCATGCATCTAGTATATCCCTGACTCAGAAGGAAAGTTCACTCCCCCACATCCTTGGAAAGGTGAAGTTTCCACAGCATGATTTGGGGCCACTTGCCTTTCCACCAAAACTGCAGCATGAGCTTCTCCGATCTTTATAAAATTTGGGAGGGAACAGCACTAGTAACATACTCAGGGAATAAGTAAACATTGGCATATTAGTCATTGTAATAGACTCAAACCTTCCCCACCAAGATAAACACAGGAGTGACTATTTCGCAAATAGAGACTGCACCTCTTGGAGTATCAACTTTTCATTCTTGACCAAGATGAAAAATACATCAGGCATCAGATGGAACCCGAGATATATTTCATTCCCTGCACTTTCCATTGAAAGGGAAATGAATTTGGGGATTCTCTGCTACAGTAAACATCAAGAAGCATCACCTCTGACTTATTCCAGTTAATTCTGTATCCAGAGAATACCCCAAACTTTTATCAACTGGTATCTGAGAGATACAATATATCATCAGCATATGCAGAAATTTTATATTTGGATGAAACATGCTACTTTTCTGTGCTTTCCTGTATAGAAATTTTCTGTCATCAGAACTTCACAGGAAGGTCATTGTGAGGTCTAAGATTACTTTAAAATAACTGCAGAGATCTCTGGCAGACTCATGGCCAGTATGGAAGAAAAGTCATAGGATATTCCCCACAGCATTAGCAAAGAAACACTTAGGGGACATGGCACACAGGTGTGAGAAGGTTTTTGGATTTGCATTAGATCGTTGAAAGTTCTTCTGGTGTCAATACTAAGCGATGTATGGTCTAAAATAAAGACTGCACAGCACCATGCAAACACGCTCCCTACAGTAAGTCATGGTGGTGGCAGCATTATGGTATTGGAATGCTCTACAGCAGTGAACACAGGGAACGTTTGTGAAGATCAAGGGAAAAGATGGGTAGTGCAAAGTGCAGGCACATCCTGTTCTTTTTTATTTATTTATTTATTTAATACTCTTATATACTGCGCTATTCCACATCAGTGCGGTTTACATAGAACATCAATGAGATTTTACGGTGGGGGTTACACCGTAATTACAGATAACAGGGCGTTCAACTTGGATAACATATTAGCTATTTTACACAGGAATACCAGAAAAATATCTACATATATACATCACAGTGCGATAAGGTTGTTGGGTAGTCATGGATCTGTGGTTATGTGCAGGCACTGTGGGGTACCTACGTCCGGGTAGCACTTGATGAAGAAGTGGTGCTTAAATGCCTTCCTGAATTTTGTTATCTCTTTGATTGCCTACTATAGACTTGTCTACTATAGACCTGAGACTGGGTAGAAAAGTCATCTTCCAGCAGGACAAAGATCCTACACACAAGGCAAAAGCAAAAATGGAGTGACTCAGGAAGAAAAATTAATATCCTTGAATGGCTCAGTCAAAGCACAACAAAACGTCTATGGCAAGCTTTGAAGTCTGCAGCATGAAGACACTCATGTCAACTTAAAAGAGCTTGAGCTATTTTGCTAAGAACAGGCAAAAACTCCACCATCCTGTTGGGCAAAGTTGATAAGATGCCCTAAATGGCTCATGGCTGTTATTGCTGCAAAAGGGGTTGCCACTAACTATCAGCGTAAATGACATGAAGACTTATGCCAGGGGTGGACAATTTATGGCCCGCGGGCCGCATGTGGCCCACCACAGAGTTTTCTGCGGCCCGCAGAATAGGGTTGCCAACCGGCCGGTTTTCATCTGGCCTGGCCGGTTTTTCCATGGCCAGGCCGGCTGCTGGCACAGATATAAAACCGGCCTTTGAAAAGCCAGTTTTTTGCTCTGGCCACAAGATCAGGAGCGGGCAGAGCAAAAAAACGGCTTTTCTCCCGCAGTCCGCGGCACGATCACAAACACGATCCCCGGGCCGTGCAGCCGCTGCTTCTGCTTTTCACAGAGCAGCAGCTGCAATACAGTTAATTTGAAAAGGAAAAGAAACCTGTGAGAAGCCCGCCCTCTCTGACATCACTTCCTCGGGTGCTGACCAGAGGGCTCCTCACAGGTTGTCTTTTCCTTTTCAAATTAAGTTTTTATTGCAGCCGCTGCTCTGTAAAAAGCAGAAGCAGCGGCTGCACGGGAGTGAACTTCGAAGCAGCACTAAGGGGAGAGGGTGTGAAGCAGCACTAAGGGGGGATGAAGAGGCATTAAGGGGAGGGTGTGAAGCAGCACTAAGGGGGGATGAAGAGGCATTAAGGGGACGGGGATGAATCAGCACTAAGGGGAGAGGGTGTGAAGCAGCACTAAGGGGGAGGGATGAAACAGAACTAAGGGGGGGATGAAGAGGCATTAAGGGGAGGGGGATGAAGCAGCACTAAGGGGAGGGGGTGTGAAGCAGCACTAAGGGGAGGGGGTGTGAAGCAGCACTAAGGGGGGGGTGTGAAGCAGCACTAAGGGGGGGATGAAGCAGTACTAGGGGGGATGAAGAGGCATTCAGGGGAGGGGGACGAAGCAGCACAAAGGGGAGGTGAAGCAGCACAAGGGAAGCAGCACTAAGGGGGAAGCAGCACTAAGGGGGGAGGTGAAGCAGCACTAAGGGGGGAGGTGGAGCAGCACTAAGGGGGGATGAAGCAGCACTAAGGGGGGATGAAGCAGCACTAATGGGGGGGTGAAACAGCACTAAGGGTGGGGTGAAGGAGCACTAAGGGGGGGAAGCAGCACTAAGGGGGGGATGAAGCAGCACTAAGGGGGGGATGAAGCAGCACTAAGGGGGGGGTGAAGCAGCACTAAGGGGGTGAAGCAGCACTAAGGGAGGGGGTGAAGCAGCAGCAGCGGCTACAAGGGGAAAGAGGTGGCAGAAGGAACTGACAGGTGGAAGGTGAGGGCTGGAAGAGAGCTGAAAGAGGGGGGAAGGTGGCAGGAAGGAACTGACAGGGTGGATACCATGTTAAAACCCTCGGCCCAGTGTGCAGCGGCGGCCAAGAGAGCAAATAGAATGCTAGGTATGATAAGGAAAGGAATGGAAAATAAAACAAAAGATATTATAATGCCTCTATATCGTTCCATGGTGAGACCGCACCTTGAATATTGTGTGCAATTCTGGTTGCCGTATCTTAAAAAGGATATAGCAATTTTAGAAAAGGTTCAGAGAAGAGCCACCAAAATGGTAAAGGGGATGGAAGGATACTCCTATGAAGAAAGGCTAAAAAGGTTAGGGCTCTTTAACCTGGAAAAGAGATGGCTGAGGGGAGATATGATAGAAGTCTATAAATTAATGAACGGAGTGGAACGGGTAAACGTAGATCGATTGTTTACGTTATCAGAATATAGAAAGACTAGGGGACATGCAATGAAGCTACAGGGTAAACTATTTAAGACTAATAAAATAAAATATTTTTTCACTCAACGTGTAATCAAACTCTGGAATCTGTTACCGGAGGATGTAGTAAAGGCTGTTAGTGTAGCTGGGTTTAAAAAAGGTTTGGACAAGTTCCTGGAGGAAAGGTCCATAAACCATTATTAAGAAGTGACCGAAGATATCAATGCTTGACCCAGTACAAGTATTGTGGAACTTATGTCTCTTGGGGAAACTGCTAGGTACATATGACCTAGATTGGCCACTGTTGGAAACAGAATACTGGGCTTGATGGACCTTGGTCTGACCCAGTATGGCATATCTTATGTTCTTATGAAGGAGGTGGCTGGAATAGAGCTGAAAGGGGGGAAGGGGGTGGTTGGAAGAGAGCTGAAATGTGATCTCAAAATAATTTTGTATATAGATATCTGTTTGCTCCTTTTTGTCAGAGTTCCTTTACGATCGCTTTATTTATTTATTATTTTTATGCAATTTACACTTCGCATTAAATGAAATGTAATGTTAACTAATGAATACGATCAGTTTTAGAAGGTGTGGCCCTCCGCTAACCACAGCCCTCTAAAAGTGGCCCCCGAGCCAAAACAATTGCCCACCCCTGACTTATGCAATGACATTTTGAATTTTTAAGTGTGTTTTGCAACAAGTGATACTGCCTGTTGTTGAGGGTCAGTCTATATGTCTGTCCATTTCTCCATATGCATAGATATGTATGCACATGTGCAAGCAAAGCTATGCATAAGGAGATAAAATGTAGCAGAAAGCCAATCACAGGCTGCTGTGGCAGACAGAAAGCCAGGATCCATGCCGATTTAAATATTAGTGGCAGGTTTGCAATACATATAAATTTGACCTTCACCTGCCAAAGATGTGAACAGCATGGCAGGCCAGCCCAGAACCCACCTGCCAAAGAAGTGCAGAGGCTGTCAAGAGAGCAGTGCACCTACTGAACAAAAGGAGGTACAAACTGGGCAGGGATGGCCTGGGGGGAATGCAGAAGGAAGCGGGGCCATCTGCAGAGACAGATTGCAGAGCCTCATTTGCATAAGTCAATAGGGGTTGAAAAGTGGGGCCATGTACAAAGAACTCAGTTGCTCTATGGTAGGGCCAGCCCTGAAACTGGGCGGAGGGGCAAAGGGGTGAGGGTGCTAAAGGGGAGCAAGGAATGACTGAAACCTCCCCAGAACTAAAAATGGGTTCATCACTCTCAAATCACAGCCCTTCCTCCCTATTCACTCACTCTTGGCAGCAGGACACATTCATTTTCCCCTGCACTAGCTCAACCTACTAATATAAGCTTACATCCATTAAGTAAATCATTCAGGTTCCTTCCTGTCACCAATTCCCATCCACTTCCTCATTCCACATCCCTTATGCTTATATATCCCATCCACTACTAACCCTCCTCTTCCACAAACTGATTCACTCGCTCAGCTCACCCCAGTATAAATTAAAATGTCTGCTACAGTACATATCTATGCTTCTTTCCTCTATTACTGTTTCCTGCCTCAGTCCCTCCTATCATCTCTCAGCTTCCTCTCTTCTGCCAATGTAATATATAAGATGCCCATTTTAGGGTCCAGTTACTAGTTTTCTTGTGTTCTTTTTATAGCCACATAGCATGTGACTTCTTTGTCCGCAGGAGCAACAGCAGACTGAGGCAAGAAGGGCAGAGCCATGTTTGGCAATATCAGATGAGTAGGCAAGGAGGCATCCATCGACACCCTGTCACCTTCAGCACCCTCTCAGCCTGCCAGAAATCTACTAAGGTGATCATTTTTAGTTGATTTCTCTTACATCATTAAAATGTTATTATTTCTATATTCATATGGTGCAATGTCAGTTCCTATATGAACTAGTTTGTTTTGTGTTTTTCATGTACTGGAGGATCTGAGTGGGACTTTGCAACAGAGCTGCCAACTTACCCAGTTCCAGGAGGCAGACCTTTTCATCAGTCCTGTTTTTAAACTTGCATCCCCAAGCAGTATGTTGTTTGTAGTCCCTGATTCTACACATGGAAATTAGAGCTGCAGGTCCCATAGTGCACACGGATGATGTTTAGGTTGCCAGAAATTCAAGAATGGCCCAAAATCTTCCCCCTAGAAATGGGTAACATGGAATCTCTGATGTAGGCGTGTGGAGGGTAATTTTATAACAGGTATCCAAGGCTAAAAGGTGAAGTAGGGGCCTATTTTGGGGCTATTCTATAAAGATGTCATAGATGCCTGTGGGCCCATAATTTAGAAGCATCCAGGGCCAGCCCGTCCACGAGGGCGGCTGGTCCCAGTGGATGGCATCAGACCCCCCCCCCAACCTCCCAGCAAAGCAGCAGTTCAGCGCTACTCAGCACACCATGCTGTGCCCCCTCCCAGTATCCATCTTCTTGTCTAGGGGAGAGGGGGCAGCACGAAGATCCCTCCACTGAGTCAGGCTTTAAAGTGCCCATGTTAGGACACTCATAGCCTGCTGCTCCTGCCCCCTCCAATGCAACTTCCTGCCAATCCTGCCTCCTCCAAAAGGAAGTGGCATCAGATGGGAACAGGATTGGCAGGCAATGAGCATGCTAGCGTGGGCACTTTAAAACCCGATGCAGCAGAGGGATCACAATGCCGTACCCCCTCCCCCAAGCGAGAAGATGGATGCTAGGAAGGAGGGGCGGCATGGTTGGCCGAGCAGCGCCACAATCCTCAGGGGAGCGGCATAGAGGATCTGCCTAGGGCAGCAGAAGCCCTGAAGCATCCCCATGTGTAAACAGCAGCTTTTAAACATGTAGATTGCCTACACATGCAAATGGCAATTTTAGAAAGTTGCTATTTACAGAGATTACAAGGAAGTATGGTTAGAATGTAGAGAGGGATTGGTTTGGGTAGGCCTAAAATATCAACATGTATTCTTTATGGATATCAAAAATTCTGTACATCGGCATTTACACCTTCTCTGAGGCACACATAAGTACCTTTTTGAAAGTACAACACCCCACCCCCGACATCCCAACATTATGAAACCCTTCTGACCCCCTTCCCTCCAAGAGTAAGAATCCCCCTGAAACACCTTGATAGCAAGAACTCCCCAACTACCCTCAGTCCCCGCATCCCAGCTCTTACCAGGAAAGGAGGGGGGGATCCTTATTTCCTGTTGGGAAAGGATTAATCATAGAAACATAAAAACAAGACGGCAGAAAAAGACCACATGGCTTATCTAGTCTGCCCTTCCATATCATCCACTACAAGTCCCCTTTTTTTTCTTTAGAGAGCCTCTGTGCTTGTCCCATGCTTATTTGAATTTAGATACTGTCCTCATCTCTACCACCTCCACTGGGAGACTTATCGAAACATCTACCACTTTTTCTGTAAAGAAATATTTCTGCATATTACTCCTGAGTCTATCCCCTTTCACCCTCATCCTATGTCCCCTCGTAGCAGATCTTCCTTTCAATCGAAAGAGGCTCTCCTCCTGTGCATTTATGGCATGGAGGTATTTAAATATCTCAATCATATCACCTCTGTCCCACCTTTCCTCTAAAGCAATGGTTCCCAAAGTGGTCTATATGGACCCCCAAGGGTCAATTTTGACTTGCAGGGGGTCCATGTCAGCGAGAAAAAAAATTGGGGGGTGCACAAGATGTAAACAGGGTCTATGTGAGCGGACCCCCATTTAGCAAGATCATCATCAACATTTAGGCGTTCTGTAAATGTCTTATTACACCTAACACAGATTGTGTGTACATAATACTTATAATAGACATAGAAATTACTTATAATTAATATATATATATATATATATATATAAATTATATTTCATAAAATTGTTTAAGTACCTGTCGTATAAAGACCATATGACCAATTGGTAAAATTTAATATACCTCCTTATGACAGGAGACAAAACTAGCAGAGGAAAGGAGGCTTCAAATACAAAGGAAACATGCAAGAAGCATATCATTCCAAAGTTCTCCAGCAATATTGAGGTGGCTGAAAATCACCAAATTAAAAACAAGGAGGTTAAAAAGGGTCAACTCCTTTTTAAAAGCATAAATATAAAAATTGATAGAATAAATAATGTATGGGTTCAACAATTCTTTTAAACCTTTTTCCAATCAAAGGGACGGA
Organism: Ichthyophis bannanicus; assembly: GCA_033557465.1. Classification (NCBI taxonomy): domain Eukaryota; kingdom Metazoa; phylum Chordata; class Amphibia; order Gymnophiona; family Ichthyophiidae; genus Ichthyophis; species Ichthyophis bannanicus. The sequence goes on from CM066031.1 coordinate 1,174,820,080, forward strand.
GCAGTGAAGCAACTCCCGAGTACGTCAGTACCTATCTGCTTTGTGGTGTGCTACGTTCATATGCAAGTTTTTACAAGTTTTCATACCAGCAGCAATGCATCACGCGCGTACGTGCAGTGAATAACACTTGTCCAGACTTGTACCAAAGCTTTGCACAGACTTGTTTGATTCATCAATTATGAATAAGAGTGTTAGAGACAAACACTGTTCATTTGTTTGCTGAGTTTTGAGAAGAAAAGTGGTTTGAAAATACATTTAAAAATATAAATAGGTGCAAGTCAAAGTGAATCAAAATCATCTTCTTTAGGAGTGCCTAAGAAAAGTAAGTACAAAATTTTATACATATTTTTGTAGTCGCTCCGATTGCGTAAAGCCATAGACGCTGATCACGACTTTAGGTAGTCGATTTTTCCTAAATTCCTAAAAAATATTTTAAAAATATTTTTTAAATATTTGTGTGCTGTCTGGGCAGGAAATAGTTTTGAATTGCTCTGTCTTATCATATTTAAATAGCTTCATTTTTGTCGACAGATAACTTCTACCCAACATGGCCCAGGCTAAAAAGAAATGTAGGCAGTATAGCGTTGATTATTTGAATTTTGGCTTCATTCCATCCCTGTCGGACAAACATCTGCCCATGTGCCTTTTGTGCAACAGAGTTTTAAGCAATGACGCTATGAAACCATCCAAGCTGGAGGATCTGAGAAGGTGTCACCCTGATAAAACAAGTAAAGATTTGACATACTTTAAAACACTGAAAGAAAAACTTCAGAAGAGAACCACAGTGGACAATATGTTCTCTTCAACGTCAAAAAGAGACGATGATGGTTTGCGGGCATCTTACAATATCTCACTACTCAAAGCAAAATCAGGAAAGTCTCATACTATCAGGGAAAAGCTGATTTTGCCAGTCGTTGAAGAGGTTTTAAAAACTGTTCTACACAAGCCTGCATAAGATATACTCAAAAGAATTCCTTTGAGCAACAACGCAGTTCAAAGATATATTGATGAAATGAATCATGATGTTGAAAGCTTCTTGTGTAATTATCTGCAAACGAACCATTTCTCTATTCAGCTGGATGAGTCAGGGTTACCTGGTAATGAAGCACTATTATTGGCATATGTTTGTTTTGTTATGGACCAAGAAATCCATGAAGAACTGCTCTTTGCGAGAACTTTGACAACAGACAGTAAAGGTGAATTGATATTCAATGTTTTGAAAGATTATTTCATGGAAAGCGTAGTTACTCACCTGTAACAGGTGTTCTCCAGGGACATCAGGAATCACTCCTCACATATGGGTGACATCGGCGCCAACGAAGCCCTCGTGTGGAGCAATTCCCCAGCTTTCAAAGAAAGCCTTTGGGATTGCATCGCGCATGCGCGGTCCCCTTCCCGCCCAAGGGTGCCATCTTGCTCAGTCAGATGACATAGCTAAAAAGACAGCAAAAATGAGAAAAAGAATTAATCAAAGGACTGCAACTCCATGGGAGGAGGGAGGGTCGTGAGGACTGATTCCTGATGTCCTTCGAGAACACCTGTTACAGGTGAGTAACTATGCTTTCTCCAGGAGTCTTCACATATGGGACTCCCTAGCTATAAGCTATTGAGAAACCATAGCTGAAAATGGCTCCCTCTAGAAGAGCCGCAGCAGCAGTGATAGGCTTTTTCTCTGAGAACGCACCACCACCCCCCCCCCCGGTAGCCTGACACCAAAGGGTCGGAGGGTAGGAGTTGCCTAAACCTCGAATAGGTTACGGAGTACCGCCTGACCGAAAACACTGTCCCACCGGGACTCTCTCTCCAGGCAGTAATGGGCTGCAAAAGTCTGGCTTGAAGACCAAGTTGCAGCCCAGCAGATGTCTGCCAACGGAACAGAGCGGTGGTTAGCCACTGATGCGGCATTAGCCCTGACAGAGTAGGCCATGTTTTGGCTCTGCAGCTGGAGGTCAGCTGCCCTGTACGCCCAGGCGATGCAGTCTGCCACCCAGGTGGATAACATGCGCTTGGAGACAGGTAGACCCAGTTTACTAGGGTCATAAGAGATGAAGAGCTGGGAAGCTCTCCGATGTCCCTGCATACGCTCCAGGTAGAAGGCGAGCGCTCTCTTACAGTCCAGGGTATGCAGAACCGCTTCTGCTCTGCTGGTATGTGGCCTGGGGAAGAAGGTTGGAAGAACCACCTCTTGGTTGAGGTGAAACGAGGAAACCACTTTTGGAAGGAACTTGGGGTGAGTACGTAGGACCACCCTGTTTTTATAAAACCGTGTATATGGTCTATCCGATACTAAAGCTTGCAGCTTGATCACACATCGAGCAGACGTGAGTGCCACCAGAAAGAGTGCTTTCCAGAAAACGAGCGGAGATGACAGGTGGACATTGGTTCAAAAGGTAGGTGAGTAAGTTGCTGCAAGACCCATTTAAGTCCCACTCCGTAGCCGGTGGGCGAATCAGAGGCTTCAAGAGTAGGAGGCCTCTGAGGAATCGGGAGACCAAAGGGTGAGCTGAAAGAGGCTGCCCATCCACAGGAGATTGGTTAGCTGATAGCGCACTCAGGTGGACCCTGACAGAGTTAGACTTGAGGCCCAACTCTGAGAGGTGTAGCAAGTACTGTAATACCTGAGGTCCTTGGCAAGTGAACGGGTTCTCCTTATTTTGGGTACACCACACTTCAAATCTACGCCACTTGAATGCGTAGGATTTTCTAGTGGATTGCCTCCTGGAGGCCAGCAACACCTCCTCCACCTCCTTGGCAAGGAGTAGAGAAGCAAGTATTACCCTCTCAGCAGCCATGCCATTAAGTTGAGGGATCTGAGGTTGGGGTGTAGTAAGGAACCCCGTTCCTGGGTCAAGAGGTCGGGCTGCACCCACAGAGGGAGTGGAGTTTCGACCGCCAGTTGAAGGAGAAGAGGGAATCAAGGCTGTCTTGGCCAGCTGGGGGCTACCAGGATGACAGAGGCCTTGTCCCAAAGAATCTTGAAAAGAGTGCGTGCCACCAGGGGTGTGGGTGGAAACGCATAGAGAAGGCCCTGTGTCCACGAGATCAGGAAAGCATCTGCCGCCACGCTCAGCTGATGCGGCTGCCTCGAGCAGAACCGGGGCAACTGGTGGTTTTGCAGACTGGCAAAGAGATCCATGGATGGGAGACCCCAGTGGTTGAAGATCTGCTGGGCTACATCCTGGTTCAGTTGCCATTCGTGAGGCTGAAGAATCCTGCTCAACTTGTCGGCCAGGAGATTCTCCTGACCTGGCAGATAAACTGCCCTTAGGGACATGTGATGCGCCACTGCAAAAGAGCAGAGGTCCAGGGTTTTCTGGCATAGCATGCGAGATCCTGTGCCTCCCTGTTTGTTGATGTAGAACATCGCTACTTGATTGTCTGTCTGTATCAGCACTGACTGATGTGAAAGAAGATGACAGAAGGCTTGAAGAGCTAGGCGGATGGCTGGAAGCTCTAGAAGACTGATTTGAAGTGCGGCCTCTCACCAGGACCACAGACCCTGAGTGCATGAACCCTGGCAATGGGCTCCCCAGCCCAGCAAGGAGGCATCTGTCGTCAGCATTCTGGTGGGAGAGGGAGGTTGAATGCTACTCCCTGAAGCAAAGTGGGGGGGTGAAGCCACCATTGCAAGGCTGTCACCAGTAGCTTGAAGATCGCTACCCTGTCTCGGAGGCGGCCTGTGGCTTGTGTCCACTGGTCTCTGAGGCACCATTGAGCTGTGCACATGTGGAAGCGAGCATATGGAGTCACATGTGCCGTGGAGGCCATGTGGCCCAGGAGGCGTAAGAAGACCCTTGCTGAGATGTGAGGTCTGTGCTAGACATGTACCAAGTTCAGCAACCACCTTGCCCTGTCCAGTGGTAGGTAAGCCCTTGCCTGAAGGGTGTCCAGTCTTGCCCCTATGAACTCCAAGTTCTGAGTGGGGAGTAAAGTGGACTTTGCGTGATTTACAACAAACCCTAGGTGCTGGAGCAGGGTGACTGTGCGAGCAGTGGCCTGCTGTGCCTCCTGTGCCGATTGGCCTCTGATGAGCCAGTCGTCTAGGTATGGAAAGACGAAGACTCCTTGGCTTCTGAGGAAGGCCACCACCACTGCTAGGCATTTGGTGAATACTCTGGGAGTGGAAGCTAGGCCAAAGGGAAGCACCTTGTACTGGAAGTGGTTTCCTCCGACCACAAACCTGAGATATCGTCTGTGGTCTGGGTATATGAGGATGTGAGTATAAGCATCCTTTAAGTCTAAGGAGCATAGCCAGTCTCCCTGGTGGAGGTAAGGCAGTAGGATCCCAAGGGAAAGCATCTTGAACTTTTCCCTCACCAGGAACTTGTTCAGATTGCGCAAGTCTAGGATGGGGCGAAGGCCTCCTTTTCTTTTTGGTATGAGGAAATACCTGGAGTAGAAGCCTTGCCCCTGCAGGTGGTGGGGCACCTGTTCCACCACCTGATCCTTTAGCAGACCTGCCAACTCCTGCAGGAGAAGGTTCCTGTGAAGAGGAGGCCTGAGAGGCTCTCCTGGGAAAAAGGAGGTGGGCACCTGGTTGAAATGAAGTAAGTAGCCCTGTTTTACTATTTTCAAAACCCAGGCATCGGTGGTAATGGCTGGCCACTGGTGAGCATACAGGGCCAGCCTTCCTCCTGTGCAGGGCCAAACCATTGGTGGGAGAGACGCTATACACTGGGAGTCAAAAAACCCCTCCCGGCTGAGTAGGAGCCGGAGCGGGAGGCTTGGGAGTCTTTGGCTTACGTGGGCCATGCCCCTGTCCCCTGGTCTGCCGGCCCTGCTAGGGAGCTGGGGTGGCCTGGTAAGTGGGGTAGTTTCTGTAAGCCGTACCCTTCCTCGGGAAAAAGGTTTTTTTCCCCGAGGCCTTCTTCTTGTGAGAAGGTGCAGATGTTTTCTTTGATAACCTTGTCTGGGTCAAGTACTCGGATTCGATTTTTGCAGCTTTTTCAGTCATGAGTTTGCCGAAAAGGTTGTCACCTCGGCCACAGGACATCGACCAACTTGTCCTGAACCTATGGCTCCAGGTCCGACGACATGAGCCAGGCCTGACGGTGTGCACTGATGCCGGCCGCGGCTACTTAGGCCGAAGCCTCAAACCGTCATAAGCTGCTCGAGACATGAACTTTGAGCACTCTGATCCCCATGGATAAGGCCTTGAAGTGCTCAAGGGTTCCTCGGAGAGACCAGCTGAGAACACGGCAATCTCCTTTGCCAGGTCCCGCAAGTACATGCCCATGTACAGCTGGTAGGTTTGGACACGGCATGACAGCATCGAGCCCTGGTAGCATTTTCTGCCGAGAGCATCCAGGTTTCAGGCCTCCCAGCCGGGAGGCACCAAGGAGTGCGTCTTTTGGCTTTTCAGCTGTTGCATGGCCGATTCCACAACCATGGAGTTGTGCGGCAGCTGCGCTTTTTGGAACCCAGGACTCTTGCAGACTCGATAAATGGAATTGACCCACTTGCTGAGCACTGGCATTGAGGCCGGGGACTCCCACATGCGGAGCATCAGACGTTCCAACATCGGAGGCACCGGTACAGTAAGGGCCTCCTTTGGGGAAGAGTCATACTGGAGGGCCTCGAGCTCCTCGGCTCGAGGTTCCTCCTTGGTGTCCGCAGGGAATGCCAAAGCCTTGGCCATGTCCCTTACGAAGTCCGAGAACCGAGAGTCCTCCGGAGGGGACCTTCTGAGGCTCCGAACCCGGAGAGTCCGATGGGATACACCGGGTTCGGTGGGTGTCTGGGGAGTATTCCTCCTATGTCTCCCACGCCGAGTTCTCCGAGGAGGACTCGATGGGCTCTGGCCTCGAGGGCTTTGAGCCTGACTGCCCCAATGCCGAGGGCACCGGCATCGATGACCTCGGTCCCGAACGGGAGGTCAAGGGGGACCTTGGCCAAGGATCGACTCGAGACCTGATCGACTCAGATCGGTTCGGCCTCCGGTGTCGACTTTGGCGTCGAAGCCCGGTGGTCGGGGCGGATGGACCGGCGAGGCCGGCCATTAATGCCCGCTGCTGCTCCATGAAGGCAGCCATGCTGCTCTCCAGGGCCGCCAATCTGAGACCGAGCTCAGAAGGCTCCGCAGCTCCCGGCTCGGGTCCCGACGCTGGCTCTCCCGGAGGAAGGTCTATGAGGACAACAGAAATGACCTTGTCCAACGTCTCCGGCTCCTTGCGAGGTTGTTTAGCTGGCCTCTCCGACTCCGAGGACCCGGGGCGGCGGTCCGGACTCCGCGGCCTAGAACCCGAGGGCCCAGGCTGATCAGAGGCATCCAGCGACGACGCTCTCACAAGTTTTTTCTTCCTCCGGTGTTCCCTGGAGGGAGAACCCGCTCAGAAGACACACGACGGTGCTCGGACTCCAAATCCCGAGATGTCGAGGCCTCAGACGAGGTCCGGGCTCGGGCAGATGCGGAATCAGGGAAAATCCTGTCATGCTGGTGCTGCCTGCTCTTCAAAGGTCATGGTCAGGGCCGAGGCATCGGAGGCAGCAGTCGTGTGTGTCGGTGAGAGACACCAACTTCTTACACTGATCACACTTTTTAAACCCGCTGGCAGCCATCGGGGGGAAAAAGGGCCCCTGCGAGGTCAAACGACCGGGCTGCCAGTGAAAAATAAAAAGAGCGCAAATGCTAGTCACAAAGGACAAAAAACGAAAAATATGATCGGACTCGATACCGGTGTACCGAGCCTAAGGCAGGAAGGGGAACCGGTGTCAAACCGGGAAGCTGAAAGAACTTATTCAACTTTTCTACTTTTTCCACAGTGAAAATGGGACCACATCCATTGGGCTCCGTGGAAAAAAGAAGACTGAGCAAGATGGCACCCTTGGGCAGGAAGGGGACTGTGCATGCGTGATGCAATCCCAAAGGTTTTCTTTGAAAGCTGGGGAATTGCTCTGCACGAGGGCTCCGTCAGCGCTGACGTCACCCATATGTGAGGACTGACTTCCTTCTTTTTCCTGGAGAAAAAGCGATCCCTTTATCAAATATAATATCGGCAGCAGCAGATGGAGCACCAGCCATATTTGGGTGCTATCGCGGTTTTATAAGCCATTTAAAACAAAATGTACCCAGGGTGTTTGCAATTCACTGTGTCATTCATTGACAACATTTAGTAGCTAAAAATCTGAGTGCCAGATTGCATCAATCTCTTCAATTCGTCATAAATGCAGTAAACAAGATTCGTAGCAACGCGTTGAATTCTAGGTTATTTGCGCAGTTTATTTATTTATTTATTTAACGCTCTTATATACCGCACTTTTATCATCAGCGCTGTTTACAGTAAACATAAAGTACTCACAGATAGCAACAGGCTGTCGTGAGTTTACATGTAACTGGAAGTCTAACAGGATACAACATAGGAGAAAACTTTGTACATATAAATTATTTAACTATATACAATGGTAAACTTCTTGTTATACAGGGAGTGAATAGAGCATTTCAACATTGGATTGTAATGAGGTTTAGGCTAAGTTGGGGTCAGGTATTGAGAGAAGTATGAAAGGAACAGGTGGTGTTTTATGGCTTTTCTAAATTGTTTGAGGTCTTTAATTTCTCTTATGGTGGGTGGAAGGTCATTCCAACATTTGGGAGCGAAGTAAGCGAATGCTCTTGCAGTGGTTGAGTGAGTACATTTTGTAAAGTCAGTCGGGATGATTAGAGTATTAGCTGCATCTGATCTTCTAGATCTAGTGTTAGGGATGTGTGTGATGAGTGTGGAGATTGCTAGGGGAGCTAAGTTATTAATGGCTTTGAATGTCATGAGTAATGCTTTATATGTAGTCCTGCAGGATATTGGGAGCCAGTGTAATTCCTTTAAGATGGGGGTTATGTGGTCATTCCTTGATGCACCATTGAGGATGCGGGCAGCAGTGTTCATCGCTAATTGCAGTGTGTTTAGTGTGCTTTTTGGGAGGCAGTGTAGAACTATGTTTGCATAGTCAAAGTGTGGAATGACTATGGCTTGAAAGATGGTGCGGAAGTTGTCAGGGTCGAGCATGTTTTTGAGGTTTCGGAGGGTTCTGATCTTGCAGTAGACTTTTTTCACTGTGCGGTTTATGTGTTCTTTGAAGTCCAGTCGGTGATCAAGGGTTACGCCTAGGTATTTTATGGTGGGTTTGATCGGAAGCTCTGCGTCCCGTACTTTTAGAGTAGTTGGGGGTGAAAATTCTTTATTCTTCGTGATGATTAGGGCTTCTGTTTTTTTGAAGTTTATTCTCATATTCTGTGTGAGAAGCCAGTCTGTAATTGCATCAAAACACTGTTAGTACTGTATAATCAGGCCGAGTAACGTTGATTGGTGTGAAGATCAGCACGTCATCTGCATAGATTAGCGAGGATACTCCAAATGAACGGGTGATCTCACATATCGGCTGCATATAGATATTAAAGAGTAGCGCCGAGAGGGAGGATCCTTGAGGGATGCCTTGTTTCAACTGGAAAGGTTTTGAGGTATTTGATTCCGTTCGAACATGTTGCCAGCGCTCTTCGAGATAAGATTTGCACCAGTCCCATGCTAATCCCTGGATGCCCTTGCATTGGACTCGGGTTAGGAGTTTGTTATGGTCAACAGAATCAAACGCTGCAGAGATGTCAAGGAATATTAGTGCAAAGCCCTTTGTGAAGAAAATGACGAGGACTTTCATCGATTACTCCTTCACACTGAAGTACACTGGCTCTCGAAAGGCTTATGTTTGTCAAGATTTTTTTCACTTTTTGAGACCGTTTTAGAGGTTTTGGATGCTGAACATCCCATTTTGAAAGAAAATTTAATCAAATGGAAACCAGACATTGCTTATTTAACAGATTTGTTTACTAAATTTAATGAGGTTAACTTGCAGTTACAAGGTGACAGTCTGAATTTAATAAAAACAAAGTCCATCATTGCAGCTTTTCTTGCCAGAATGAATCTAATGAAGCAAAACATTGGACGAAGAGAATTTTCCCAGTTACCCAACTTGTCATTGACAAACGTCCAGGATGATGATGTTTTGGTCTACGTTCAACATTTAAATGTCCTTCACACAGACTTTATAACCAGGTTTGAGGATGTTTTGACTATGGAAATCCCACAGTGGATTATCAATCCATACGGTGACATTGAAGAATCGGATGTCATATTACAAGAACTGATCGGAATAAGCACTAATGAAGAACTTAAGGAACAGTTCAGAAAGGTGTATCAGCAGTTCTGGCTTCAGAAAGATATACCTGGTGCTTATCCTGCATTATGGACTACCACAAGAAAGTTTTTGATAGCTTTTCCATCTTTATACCTCGTGGAAAGGGGTTTTAGCGTGGTTGCTAATCTTCTTACGAAAAAAAGAAATTGATTGCAAATCACTGGACGTGGAGATTAAGACTATACCTCACTAATTTGAAGCCAAATATTGAACAATTGCTATCAGAGAATCAGGTTCATCCCTTTCATTAACAGCATTATTTGTGTATTAATTTTATGTAAGAATTTTACTAGGTTCTGATTTGTTTTGTTTCAAATCCAAATATTTACTTGCATTTTGTGTCTTTTCAATAAAGGTATGAATACAAATTGTACGTTTCTTTTTTTACAATTGTCCACGCTACAAAAAACCCTATCAAAGTGAGCAGCACAGTGTTTGCTGTCAAAAACACATTTGAAGTTAATAAGTTTAGGAAAATTCAATATTAGGCAGGCAGGGGGGGGTCTACGGAAAACAAAAAAATCAGCAAGTGGTCTATGGGGCAAAAAGGTTTGGGAACCTATGGTCTAAAGTATGAAAGTCGAAGTCTTGTCACCTGAGCTTCTAAAGAAAGCTTAGGTTTGATCTCCTCTAGTACTGACTGGTTTATTCTTCAGGCAGTCCATGGTATACGCAGTATTAGCCACCAGTACCATAATTCAAAGGCATCAATTTTCTTCCTATCTTTTTTACTGTCCAGCTTTCACATCCATATGATGTTATTGAAAATACCATGGCTTGAATGAGTCAAATCTTTGTATGGAAAGAGACATCTCTGCTCTTGAGAATCTTGTCTAGGTCTTTCATAGCCATTCTGCCAAAAGCAATGCATCATCAGATTTCTTAATTGCTTGTTGCTTCTTTATTGATAGTTGATCAAAGTAGGTTAAAGTTGTCCATGATTTCAATTTCTTCCCCTTCAACAATGAACTTATTGATTTTGCCAGTTGACATGATCTTTGTCTTCTTTACATTAAGGTGCAGGCCAATTTTAAGACTATGGGGTATGTTTACTAAACCGTCTTAATGTTACCGGTGCTAGTTGCAGCAATAATGTGAAGAATGCCATATAAGGAGTGGGCGTTCCGGTCCTAAGGTAGCAAGAATCTGTATCGCGCGATAGTGGGCGCCGTGGCACGTTAACGCACGTTAACCCTAAGTACATGCCAGCGCAGTGTTAGAAGCTATAAAGATGTAGCCCATTGGTTACTGCAATGACAGTGTAGGCAGAGGTCATGGGTTCAATCCCGCAGTGGTGTAATCTAAAAAGGCTGTCTGAGGCATTTTCTTTTAATTTAAATCAGTGCTGCCAGCAAAAACACCCTCACAGTGCCCTAACCTAAGGTGCCTCATAAGGCGCCCCATAGGTCACATTATAAAGTGCCCTGTCCGCCAAGGCACCCTATGTGCCCTATAGGGCGCTGTATAGGACGCTATGAGGCACCTTAGGCTACAGCACTGTGAGGGTGTTTCTGCTGGCAGCACTGATTGAAATGAAAAGGAAAAGCCTCAGACAGCATTCTTAAATAACACCACTGTGGGATCAAACCTATGACCTCTGCCTCTACAGTCATTGAAGTAACCAGTGGGCTACATCTCTATATCGTCTAGCACACCACTGGCTGGCTACAGAAAGACTGCAGGTCACCACACAAACTGTCTGCTGTGGTTACCAGGATAGGGTAAACCCACCCGTACCCATGATGCACTGCACATGCAGATCAGCAGCCTACATCTGATCACAAGATGGGGTATGCGCCTCTATAGCACCCCGGCCTGGTAGGGGAAACTGACCGTGTGTGTTACTGGCACAGAGTAGCTACAGACCGTGACATTGTGCGGTTCCTGTGCTCACCCTGAGGGTGAAGTGGGGGGCCCAGCACCAGGTCCGCAGCACATGGCATGGCTGAGATAGGCTGCACTGCAGGTCCCCATCAGTGCCAGTGTGTGATGGGTAGTCCCTGCAGACACATCTAGGATACGCCTGTGTCCATCTGTATTTCCCAGTCATGTCTAGGCCTTGTGGACTATGATGCACCCAGAATAGTGCATATTCTGTGTGGGTGCCATGGTCACATGTTATAAGTGGAGGGTGGTGTTCGGACCCCAAAGCGGATTATGTAGCACCACCCAACCTGCCCCTGTGGGTCAGGGTGGGGGACAGGATCTCCCACCAACAGATCCACATTCTACATCTCTGCAATGGTGGCAGTAGAGGGGAATGGGCACCCTACAGGGAGATCAATGCAGATCTGTACGCATCACATAAGGCAGTAGACCTGGAAAAGCTCAGATGCCCCCCACCCCTATCTGACATTCGCCAGCAGAGGTCACGGTGAGTCTCCACCCTCTGCACCCTGCAAGTTGTTCCAGCCATACACATGCTAACTGCAGACAGTCCGCTAGCTAGTGCATAGTGCATGCTCCTGGAGGAACCGTGTGCACCCAAAAATGGGATGTGAGCACACACACCAAGCAGGTATGTCAGTGATTGGGCCCCAGAAAAGGGAACCCAGAGATATCACGTGAGAGAAATACTATATAGCACTATGGGGTAACCAAGCCATGCCGTGGTCACTGCTCAGTCAGGATGAGAGTGACCTCCCAGAATGACATGCTGTGGCCACTCTGTCCATGCAGGAGGTGGCCGGGCACTACAATGTGCCAGCTATTGCCCTATGCAGATGCTACCTACCCAGGCCGCCCTGTCCGGGCCATACCCACAGTACCTTGCTCCTCATTATGCACATTGGCAAGCTAACACTGGAAACAGTGCAAGCATTGTGGGCTCAGTAAGGTGTAGGCAGCCACATAACACTGGATAGACATATCACACTACCACACCTATTTCAGCATTGTGCAAATATGGAGGTGGTTGGCAGCCCTGGCCGCCACACCAGTCCTGGGCACAGTGCAGGCATTGCTATGGTACTCAATATTGTTAGGGTCACTCCCCGGGGGAGTTAAACACCGTCAGAAACAAAACCTGACACACACTCCACAGATATCAGAAAGGTTGATATGATGAATCCCTGTAAACAAATTGTTTTCAACTTAGGATTTGTTATCTGACATTATTCATAGTAACCGTTTGATATATGTGGAACGTGTTTCCACGTTTAAGATGGCATTGCTAAGGTATGCAGGTGATAGTATTGGTAGATGCTGCTCCACCCAGGGCCCAACAGCTTGACTCTCCATGAGCCGCTGCATAGTGGGGCCTGTGGGTGTGGGCGTTTGTGCCCCTGTTGGCCGCTGCTCTAGGGCAGAGGTTCCCAACTCTGGTCCTGGTGGGCCAAACATGGTTCAGGTTTTCATGCTGTCCCTAATGAATATGCATGAGTACATTTGCATACAATGGGGGCGGTGCATGTAAATGCATCTCATGCATATTTATTAGGGACATCCTGACAACCTGAATGGTGTTTGGCCCTCCAGGACTGGAGCTGGGAAACTCTGCTCTAGGGGTTGCACATGTTTATGGTGTATGTGCTCTGTAGGGTACAATATAGGTGTTTATGGCGTGTTACTTTTATCTGCAATAAAGATTCCGTCTTTATTACCACAGTTTAGTAAGGGCAAAATGAAGGGAAATGGTCTGCAGGAGCCACAGCTGGGACTTGAACCTGTGACCTTCTGCCCCTGAATATACTGGCTGTGTGTACTGCACCAAACTGTTGCCACAGAGGCAGGTTATTCCCTGGGGATAGCATTACTGTTCATCTGTCAGCCCTTGTCTGTTGCACTGCACGCCACCCACCTGAACAGGGCTTGGCCTTGGTGTGCTGTGGGCAGATGCCACTGCACCCTCCACCACCAGTATCCCTCCGCCACCATGCTGACATGCCCTTATGCTGGTGGTGCACAGTCCCAGGCCATCCAGTGTGCCAGTAGGCGGCTGCCTATGGTGTGGAGTCTGGGGTAAAGGTGCCTACATTGACATCCGCGCTTCCCCCCAGCACCGCCTGTCAATGTTATGTGCCCTTTGGGGTACCTGCTGGGTGATGTCTGCTGGGACACTGTGGGTCACACACTCATGGGCATGTTTGCCCTTGGTCAGTTGCTGGCTTGCTGTTTTTCTGTATCTGTGTTCCTATGTGCCACCTAGGCATCTGCCTGGTCCACCCTGTGCCCCAGATGCCCCACTGCACATCCTGCCTTCAGCCCCGTGCCCCATTTGCAGCTGCACTGTCGTGCCCTCTCATACTTGGCCACTATGCTGTTGCTGCTGCACATGTATCACTATTATCACTTTTCTTGGTTTCCCTTCCTTTGCTGTACATTGCTGACTGAAATGGTTTCTCTCTCCTGCAAATGTGCCTCTAGCGTGAGGTTTCACTGGCGCTAATTTTCAGACCTTCATTCATGGCGTTAGTGTGCATGAAGTCTCTCCCCGCCCACTCTCCGCCCATTGACCCCTTCACTCCACCCCTGAGGAGCCTTTCTCCGTCCTCTGGGGAGCCTTACTCCACCCTCTGGCACCTTAACGCCGCCGGCCACATTATCGCGCGATACGTGACGTTCTCGTACGGTAATGCACCATTATCGCGCGATAACATCGCAGCTACGACGTTAGCACCGTTTAGTAAACATACCCCTATGTTCCTTGATTGTGAGAAGCAAATGTTTCATATCATCTTCACTTTTAGTCAGTAATGTGGTATCATCAGCATGACGAAGGTTGTTGATGAGTCTTCCACAAGTCTTCACACCTCTGTTGTCTTCATACAATCCTGCTTCTCTGATGATTTGTTCTCCATATAAATTAAACAGGTAGGGGGAAAGTATGCAGCCTTCTCATACACCTTTACTATTTTAAACCATTCTGTTTCTCCTTGTTCTGTTCGAACCGTTGCTTCTTGATCAATGTACAGATTGTGCAAGAGAATGATCAGGTGTTCTGGTATACCCATGTTCTTAATGTGGCCTAGAGTTTCTCATGGTTTACACAGTCAAAAGCCTTGCTATAATCGATAAAGCACAAATAGATATTCTTTTGGTATTCTTTAGTCTTTTCAAGGATCCATCTCACATCTGCGATGATGTTTCTCGTTCCTCGCCCTTTCCTGAACCCTGCTTGCACTTCAGGTAGTTCTTGTTCCAGGTATGGCTGTAGTCTCTGTTGAATAATCTTCAGTAAAATCTTGCAGGGATCAGAGCAGTTGTGCGATAATTTCCACAGTCAGTTGGATCACCTTTCTTTAGTATTGGTATAAACACAGATCTTTTCCAGTCTGTTGGACATGATGTTGTCTTCCAAATTTCTTTGTCAGCCTTGTAAGTATGATAACAGCTGCATCAGATTGCTGTAATACTTATATGGGAATGCCATCAATGCCTGGTGCTTTGTTCTTTGATAAGGCTTTCAATGCTGCTTCAACTTCTTCTTTCATCACCAATGGTCCCGGATCATAAGGTACAGGTTGAAACAGCTGTTGGTCCACTTCATCTTTATTGTATAAATACTCTGTATATTCTTTCCACCTTTTCTTGATCTTCTCAGCATCATTCAACATAGAACCCTGAGCATCTTGTAACATTCCAATTCAAGGCTGGAATTTTTTCTTTAGCTCTCGTAGCTTTAGGAAATCTTGTTCTTCCTCTAAGAGTTTCTGCTTCTATTTCCTTGCATGTATCATTGTAGTACTTTCCCTTGTCCTGTCTTGCTGCACGTTGGAAATCTTTGTTTAGTTCTGCGATTGTCTTTCTTTCTCCTTTGGCTTTAGCTTCTCCACGTTTCTGGGCAATTTTCAGAGTTTCTTCCATCATCCATTTTGGACGTTTTTGTTTTTTCACCTTTCTTTCAACACAACCTTTTGATGTCATTCCATAACTCTTCTGGAGCTCTGTCATTTGTATCTAAAGCAGCAAATTGATTTTGCAGGCAGTCTTTAAACTGCAGTGGTACATTCCCAAGGTCATATTTTGCTATATTCATGAGTGGCTTGCACTTTTTCAACTTTAGCTTGAGTTTGCATACTAGTAGTTGGTGATCTGTACCACAATCAGCTCCAGGTTTTGTCTTTGTTGATTTTATAGAGCTTTTCCATCATTGACTTCCACAGATGTAGTCAATTTGATTTTTGTACAATCCATTGGGCGAAGTCCATGTGTACAGTCGCCACTTGTATTGCTGGAAGAAGGTGTTGGAGATGAATAGATTGTTGGTCTTGCAGAATTCTATCAGTCTTTCTCCAGCTTCATTTCTGTTGCCAAGTCCATATTTTACAACCACTTTGCCTTCTTCTTTGTTGCCAACT
This sequence comes from Ichthyophis bannanicus, assembly GCA_033557465.1. NCBI lineage: Eukaryota > Metazoa > Chordata > Amphibia > Gymnophiona > Ichthyophiidae > Ichthyophis > Ichthyophis bannanicus. Next base: position 1,174,835,559 of record CM066031.1, read on the forward strand.
TTTGCGTTCCAGTCACCCATGACTATCAGGATATCCTGTTTGCATGTTCAGTCAATTTCAGTTTGTACTTGTTCATAGGACTCATCAATTTCATCCTCTTCTGCAGCTGTTGTTGAGGCATATACTTGAATTATAGTTGTGTTGATAGGCATTTCTCGTAAACGAATAGAGTAAGCGTTCACTGACTGCATTGTATTTCATTACAGTTCTTGCAAGTTTCTTCTTTATTATAAATGCAACATCATTTCTTCTTTGTTTTTCATTTCCAGCATAGTAGACCATGTGATCATCTGAAGCTAGTCCATTTCAGTTCGCTGACACCCAACAGATCAAGTTGTACAAGTTCCATTTCATTCTTGACCACCTCCAACTTCCCTTGGTTCATGCTTCATACATTCCATGTCCCAATACGTAAGTCATCTTTACAGTTTCTGACTCTCATTTCATGTGCAGCTACATCAGCAGTCAGATGTCCCGAGGGCTTTGATCAACCACATCATAAATGCTGGCTTTACTCTGAAAAGTCTTCAGCTCCTCCCTAGTAACTAGTTGAGTTCCTTCTGACCTGGGGGTCTCATCTTCCAGCACTATAGTGCAATTTGTTTTGTTGTGACTGGGTTTTCTTGGCAAGGATACAGAAGTAGATTGCCAGGCCTTTCCTCCGTGCAGTTTAAGTCTAATGTTGTTGCCGTTGTCACAGAAATATGATCCTCCACCACCGACACTGTCCCATTCTGCTGCTGTCCAGATGGGTGGTAGGTAGTCAAACTAGGAGCAGATTTGGGGCAGGAGTTGGGTTGGAAAGTTGCTTTCTGTCCCACTGTCTGGAGTGTTGAGGATAAGCTGATGCAGCAGGACGTTGTGCTGGCTGCCTGGAATATGGCTGATATTTTCGGTGAGAGTAAAACTGCTGGGAATACTGATAATGGTAAGCTCTTTGAAAGTGAAGAAGTTGAGAGCGTCTGGGTTGAGATGCCAATCCTACTGGCTGGTCAGCCAGTTCCCTGACTGTAGATGAATGGCCTTTGACCTCTGAGATGGTGTCTTGAACTTTAGATCCAAAAAGGCTATCTCCTCACAGAGTCCATATACCCGGAGCCAGGCTGTGCATCTGGCTGAAATAGCCATGGCTGGGGAGTGCGCCATCAAGTCAAAGGTGTCATAGGTGGTATAGATGATATGATTATAGAAACTCATGTAAATTAGTGAGAAGATGAGCTTGCTCCTCTACTGGTAAGGCTTGAGTATTATCCAGCTGTAGAAGATCATGGTGGTAATGCAGGATCTGGAGTTGATGTGCTAGAACCCTCATAAATCACTCAATGTGTTTAAGAAATGTGTTTGAGAAATCTTCTTCTAATCATTCCAGGAATATTTAACTAATGAGGCTTCAGACCTTTATGGCTCTGCTACTTGGACTGACGTCTTTGTAAAAGCAGATTGCCCTTTTGTATCAGTGGCCTCAGGAAACTCAGTCATGGTGCACACCAAAATTCTTATCAATCTTAAATGGTTGTAGTAAATCGTACTTATCTTAAGTGCTTATCCCCGCTGGTATGAACATAAAAGAGATCCCAACGCTCTTCCCAAGTACCATTCGTGCATTTCACACTATGATTTCATCAGGGGATCACTCAAGCTATCATGTTCAGCGTCTTGCAAATTTTTTGCTTATTTTTTTAGCTCATGCTGCCTGCGTTATGCCGCAGTTTCTTTTTACCGGTTGTGTTCCAAAACGCCGGTAAAAAGAAACTGGGATCTCTTTTATGTTCTTGAGTTTCTATAATCATATCATCTATACCACCTAGGCCTCATTAGTTAAATATTCCTGGAATGATTAAAAGAAGATTTCTCAAACACATTTCTTAAACACATTGAGTGATTTATGAACGACTTTTTACATTGACTTGCTATTCGTTCAAATAATAGACCTTTAGTAGAGACTAGAACCCTCATAGCAAGAAGGTTACTCTGATAGGTCTTTTGTTCAACAGCATCGAGAGTTGTTTGTTCCTTGCCAGGTGGCATCTGGAAAGCCAATTTAGAAGATTTTGACCTCTTAAGGACAGCTTCGGAGACCACTGATTGTTGAGGCAGTTGTTGATGGTCACATCCTGGCATCAACATTACCTTATATTTGAGGTCAAGTTGTCAGAAGGCAGCATATACTGAAGTGGGATTCTTCCAAATAGATGATTGCAGATCTTGGAGGATTTGATAAACCGATAGGGCTAAAATCTGCTTAAGTGCATTGCAAGCTGTAAGAATAAACTGAAAATCCCACTTATTGTTAGGAGTTTGAGAGTCACTCAGAGCCAAGGCTCTAGAAACTTTGTGTAGAAATTTTGAAGAGAGATCTTCGGGCACATCGTCTGAAGGCTCTAACAGTGGCAGAGTCTCTGGGAAGTCTTCATTTATCCTGCAGCTAACGTAAGAGTAGGAGACACGAAGCAGCGAATAGGTGTCATACTCTAGTGGTGTGGGTGTCCGCCATGCTATTACAGAGGGTGATCTTGGGTGACCATGATGCCTAGGATTCATGGGTGTGTCCACTGGCGTGCTGAGTGCAAGGTTCCCAGGTTTCGCAGAGACCACATTAAGAATGACTGCACTATCCTGAACAAACTTCTGCAAAAATGATAGGAAGGAAGAGATGGGGCTTATGGTCCCTTCTGACTTTGAGTGCTCAGACATAGTAGGAACAGTTTGCCTCTGAGTTTTTTTAGAGGGCTGTCCCAACTAGAGTATCAGGCAAGCAAGGGTGCTTAGGTGCCTTACCTGCTGAGCTAGTCCTGTCAGTAGCATGCTTCAGATATTTGGATTTTGAATTTACCTTACCTCCAGTTGAACTGTGCTCTGTCTCCGCTTTCAAGAGCTGAGAAGGTGAAGGAGTGAAGCCCCCAGCCTGGATAAGCAAGCAATGAGTAGGCTACCTCAATGCCGGTGCTGGTAGGGAGCCTGCCTTCAGACACATGGTTACCCTATGGAACCCAAACGTACCTGGTTTGGGCCCAATGGGGCAGGGCTCAGTGACATCTCCAAGTCTTTTCCTTCAGGACTTTATTAAAAATCCAATGTGAATGGATAAAAAAGGCCGGCCATGCCTTAGTCAGAGATTCTGCTTCTTCTTTTTTTTTAAAGAAAGACAGACTACACAGCAGGAGCCACGAGCCACGGCACAGGTGTGTGTGAAAAAAATCCATAAAATGGGGCCAAGTCGAAGTAAAAGGAAAATGAAAATAAAAATAATTGTGCTGAAAAATGCTAACCCAAATACACTTAAAATAAAGGAAAAAAACTGAAGTGACCCGAGGAGGGGGAGAGCCATGAATGTCCGGTCCATGGAAAGAGAAAAACTGCCTTATGCGGGAATGGTGGGGAGTACATACTGCGCATGCTTGGAGAAGTCGTAAGGACAGAATAACAAGACAGATAATCTCAGTTACTCACATGGCTAAGTCCAGCGCTGTCCTTGGCCCATGAAGAATGCAATGGGGCTTGCTGTCTTGCTCGCTGGTGCCTCTCAGAAAGCTTCCAAGTGCAACCTTTGCCGCCTCTTCTCATGAAGGATGTCCAAGGACCCACTTCCTGCTAATATGAATACAGTAACAAAGTCACGCCTCACTCCATGCTATGGCTCCCACCTCACCTTGCTTGGCCTTGTTTTCCCTTTTCTTTAATGACGTCCAACTTGTATCACGTCCCTGCCTCCTCTGATGTAACTCCATATTACTAAGAGGCAGGGACACATCAAACATGCTGCATGCACATGGGTTCCCAAGCCCCAAAGCTGCTTTTTATTCTGCCTCTCTGCTGTCCATTGCTTGCTGCCATTCATCCTACAGATAGACCCGGTCCGCTTACTGTGCCGAATGTGCTCCCCTCTCATAACTGCTGCCTTGTGCATAGTTGGTTGCACCGGTCCTGCTATCAACAAGCCCATCTCTCCTTCCAGAACATGCATCCTGCACTTCATGTGGAAGGACATGTTCAATGTTTCCTTCTGGCCAGGAAAGAGATCACCTTTGAGCTAATGTCTCAGATTCCTTAGCCTTCCACCAGATCATCCTTTGCCTTGGATCCAACCACATTCAAATCTCTTTAGTCTATTACAGGGAGTTTTGCTTCAGCTTCAGGCTAATTCTATAGAACCTGTGCCTCTACAGGAGATAAAACAAGGATTTTACTCCAGATATTTTCTGATTCCAAAAAAGACTGGAGGATTGTGTCTTAGCCTAAATCTCGGCAATCTCAGTCATTTACTGCTCAAGGAGAAGTTCAAGATGACTACAATCTCTTTCATTATCCCCTTATTCAACAAAGGGGATTGGATATGCACACTAGATCTCAAAGATACCTACAATTACAGTACACCCCTGTTCCAAGAAATACTTCAGATTCATCCTACAATTCAAACATTACCAGCAAAATGGCTTCCCATTTGGACTTTCATCAGCACCAAAGGTGTTTTTGAAATGCCTTGTACCTCCACAAGCAGGAATTGTTTTCCCCTACTTGAATGATTAGTTATTAGTACCTCCAACCCGATCTCAAGCTTTGATGCTCCTCCAAACTACAGTCGCAAACCGGAAGTCTGCATTGGAGAGGGGCAGAAGTGGCAGATACTAAAACACTAAAACGATGGTGAAGCACCAGAGCCCCAAGGTAAGTGCTACATCCAGGTTTCCTAGCCATTGCTGCTGCAGGCCCCTGGAGAGGGTGGACACCCTTGGAGAATCAGAGCTCTAGGCAACTGCCTTGTTCACCTGATGGTAGCACCAGCATTGCATCTCCAGCTCAGAGCAATATTCTATGCTCTCAGTCTTCATTCACAAGTTTCAGGATTCACCTGTACTAAGTTAGACAATCAAGCCACAACGTTTTATGTCAACAAGCAGGAGGCACAGGTTCTTTCTGACTCTGTGAAGCCGTTTGAATATGGGACCTCGCTGTGGCCAGTCGCTTTCAAATACAGACTATCAACAGTCCAGGTCCGCAAAATCGATTAGCCTATTTCCTGAGCAGAGTATTTCATCCTCACGAATAGTGTGTCAATCCGACTCTGCTACGGTCCCTATTTCAAGCATGGGGAATCCCACAAGTTGATATTTTTCACAGTAAGGAGAATGCAAAGTTTCCTCTCTTCTGTTCCATTCTACGGCTGATCTACTGAGTAGCGCCAGATGCTCTCACAGTTCAGGGGAGCTTAATATTCCTCTGCGCTTATCCTCCAATTCCTCTTATCTCAAGAGTTCTTCACAAAGTCACAGCACAACCAAGCCCTCATGATTCTAATAGTAGCTCACTGGTATCGGTATAATTGATTGCCCCTTCTTTGAAGATAAGCCATTCTTCCTCCTCACAAGCTATGCCTTTTCCAAGAGTTGATAACTCAACAAGAGGGCTATCTTCTTCATCCAGACCTGAAGTCTCTAGCCCTCATAGCATGGAAACTCACAAGTCCTTAGTCTCGGCACACACAGTTCCATCATTATAACATTGCTCTTTGGACACATCCTAAGTTTTTACCTAAAGCTGTCGCTCCTTTTCATATCCAAGAAGAAATCACCTACTGTCCAAGGCCCTAATCGAACCCTCACGAAAAAGCCCTTCATACCTTGGACCATAAACAGTTTTTGGCCTATTATTTAAAAAATACTGAATCTTTTTAAAAGTCTACTCAACTATTCATCTTGTTTGATCCTAACGGGAAAGATATTCCACTTGTGGACAGGACTTTAGCAAACTGGCTTGTCTCGTGTATACAGTTCTGTTATGAACAATCAGCTCCATAGCCGTCTCAGCAGATTAGGGCTACTGCAGCAACAGTAGCTTTCCTAAAATCTATCTCACTAGGGACCATATGCAAAGCAGCTACGTGATCTTCTCTTCATACCCTTGCTGCTCATTCATATCTGGACCAAGAATCAATAGAAGACGGTACTTTTGGCCCGGTTCTTTCTCCTTTTCTTCAAGCAATTCTCACGCCCAACTGCACAGGCTTCTCTAACGGACTGGAATGAATGACATACAACATGAGCAGTCCTAAGCTTGGGAATAACCCACTTGTGTACCTGACTCAGCCCTGCTCATCGACAGAAAAAGCTGTGTTGCTCAGCTGTAACAGGTGTTTTCTGGAGACAGCAGAACTGATAAGGCACACAATCCCTCCAGCCTCCCTGAGAATTGCATTCATTGAGTTTTGTAACCAGCTGAAGAGCCGAAGGGGCCACTACGCATGAGAAGAGCCAAGCATGTTCAGAAATTTATACTAAAATTCTGAGCTGAGGAAAAGTAGTTCCATCCTGATGCCATCAGATAATGTTATCTTGTGTGCTTTAGCAATCCTTCTATCTACAGAAAACACTTGTTACAGGTGAGCAACATTGCTTTCCCTAAATATCTGCTTTTATTTGGACTTTCTTCACCATTTTCCACTGAGATAAAAGGAAACTGGGTGAGTCAAGTTCCCGTATTTGTAACATAGAATTTGAAAGTTACTTGGTCCCAAAAATGCTATCCGATTCTGAACAATGATCAGACCCAGATTTAGACATAGCCAATGTAGGCTAATGCTTCTGGTGCCAAATTCTAATAGGCATTGGAGCTTTGCTGCCGCTGCCATGCCTTGATCAGGGCCTGGTATGGTCATACCTTAGATTGCCTTGGAGCAGCCAACAATGTTTCTTCTGTAACTGTCTAGTACAGAACCTTCTCAAACTCATGCACTGACTGGCCCTCTGATGTCTGACCTCCTGCACGAGTTTCTGTGGTGACAGGAAACCCATACCAGAGGAGGGTGCTGGCTCCCCAAGGCTTCTCAGCGACTGAATTCCAGAAAGCCCTGGGCTGCAAAGCATGAGAAAAGGGAGGATCTGGGCAAGGGAAGTGGGGGGGGGGGCAGGAGACCCCCCCCATAGGTGATTTCAGGAGGGAATCATACCCACCCCCACCCTTTTTTGCTATGGGTGCCAATAACTGAAATTTGGCTGTGACAGTGACCAGTGGTTAACAAAACAGTAAAACGAGTGTTATAATTTTAGTTCCGTGATCATAGGTCTATGCTCAGAACTGGATGAGGGGGAAGAAGATTCAGGGGCAGTAACTTAAGGCATCTAGAAACAAATAAACTCTACACAAATGCAAATATTTTCTCATTTCAAACCATAAAAATATATGCACAAACATACATTGGACACATTGAAGAAGACACTAAAAGAGACTGATTTTAGCATTTAACCTTTTTTGTGTCTCATTATAATACAGACTGGAATGTTAATGTTAGATATACTCAAAGTTCATCATGGACTGCTTATCTGAGATTTATCTACATAAGCTAATGAAGCAATTCAGCTACTCATGCTGCCAAACTCAGAGACAAGGCTGCCATCTAGTGGAGGTTAATGGCCCTAAGAAATATTTTTAAGATCTTACACAACTCCAATGGAAACTTTCTTACAGTGAATTTATAATTTTTTTTCAGCCGTAAACCCTTTTTCCTTCTCCTACCCATTTCATCAAAATGACTCTGATTCAGGTCCCCTTACTAAAAATAGGCTAGAAGAAGCCAAAGCTGGACTGTTCAGCACAGCACATTAGCCCTCCTCATCCCTGAAAGCTTCTGTGATGGCGCATAGTGCCTGTACTCTGCTAACCAAAAGTTTCATACCTGAGTGTTCTGGTTAGTGATAGCCATGCAGTGCTGCTACCAGATCTTGAGCTGACCAAAACTGAATAATTTCATGAAAAACAGTAAGAGAAGGAAGTTTACCCACTATTCTGTTTCATAGCAGATGTGGAGTGTGAAAAATAGAAATTCCTTAGCGTTCCTCCAGTTCAGTCCTCTACCTCTGGGTTGTCAATCTCCTCCTGCAGCTAGGAGACTGGTATGTCAGAATGATGACATCTCTGGATATAGCCTGCTTCACTCCCACTTGCATCCCAGTGTAACCAGTCTCCTTGCAGCAGGAGGTTTGACGAGCCTTAGGAGAGGCTCTTTTGGAGGAATGGATAAGGAGCAGGTGTTGTTGTTTTGGGGATAGTTAAGTTAGCCTTAATTTGAGCAGTGCCCTTTAAAAAAAAAAAAAAAAAGGGCAAAGCACTGGTTGCTTGCTAGGAAGGAAGGCTTTCTTATACCTGTCTGGCCGGTATTGTTCTTTTTCTTCCTGAGGGGAGTTGGACTCAGGCAGTCGAGTTACACCCCCTCCCCCGTGGGGCCCAGAAGTCTCACCTCCCTGAAGCTACGGAGGTGAGCCGTTCTGTCAGCTGTGCACTCCGGCGCTTCAGTCCTTCCCTGTAGGGGCTGCTCCAGTAGGTCTCGCTTTGAAGAGCACGCTGTATTTAAAGGCCCGGGGGTACCGACGGTGCATAAGTCACCTTGCAGGGGAGCAGACAGCGCCGGTAAGTCTTTTAGTTCTCGGCAGGGCCCTGTTCTTCCAGCAGCATTCTTCTGGGCAAGCGGCTGCTGCCGCGGATTTTGGCGCCTTTTTTTCTCCCCGCAGCGGTTTGCATCGCGGCGGCCATCTTGTACTCCGCGATGCAACCGCGTGGCTGCTGATTGAAGCCCGGTCGTGCTGCTTCGGGCCCGGGCACTGTTGGGCACATTACTGGTGCTTTATTGTTATTTATTGCTATTTATTTTGCTTTCTTTGATTTGGGTTTTTCATTTTCATTTTCCTTTTCTTTTTCCTGCGGTTTGTCTCTCGGTACTGTTAGCCCTTCAATTTTTTTTTTGGGGGGTGGTTTTTGTTTTTATCGAGGATAGCTGCTACTTAAAAAAAAAAAAAAAAGAGGAAAACCTTAAAGAAAGCAGGTGCACTAGTATTTGCTGGGGCCGCCCCGAATTTGAGAGGTTTGGTTCTGCCCCATGGCTACTCGGCCGCAGTGCCTAGTTTGTGGGGCCAAGAGGAGCAAACTCCCTGATACCGGGGTGTGCAGAAGCTGTGCTGCCCTGTCTTCCGCAGTGGAGACCCAAAGGGAGGCGCAGGTCTCTCCCGAGGCGCCGGGGGTGCCGGTTGGGCTGAGCGCGGGTTCCCCTCAACCCCCAGAGCCCGATTTGGAGGAGATGCCCGGTCCCTCAGGTGAGTCCTTCCCTCCTCCGGCATCGGACCTTAGCGGGTTCAGTCCGGAGTTTGTTCTCCTGATGCATCAGGCCTTCTGTCTCAGGCAGCAGGGGAAGAGACTGCGCCCCGCGTCTCCGCCTTCCCGGCCAGCGCAGGTGGGGGCAGAAGGTGGGGCGGCTGCGGAGTTGTCCGCACCAAAGCAGGCCCGGCTTTCGGATCCACTGGAGACTTCCTGGATAGAGCATTCGGATCCGGACTGGGATTTCGAAGAGGGCTCGCAGGCTCCAGAGGAGGGTGAGATCCAGGAGCCCGAGGATCAAGCGAAGATCGTTCGAGTCTTCCGTCGTGAAGAGTTGGCCGCCTTGATTTCCGAGACTTTGCAGATGTTGAACCTTACTCCGCCAGCGGCGGTGGAGGATGAGATGGAAGATCCTGTCATCCAGGCGGTGCGGCAGACACAGGTGGTGTTTCCTGTGCACCGGGTGGTTGAGAAGATGATTCAAGACGAATGGGATAAACCGGAGGCCGGTCTTCGAGGCATTCGTACTTTAAATAGGTTGTATCCTTTGGCAGATACCGCTAAGGACAGGTTCCGGACTCCGCGAATAGATGCGGTAGTGTCCGCTGTGACCAAGAAGACCACCATTCCCGTTGAGGGCAGTGCAGCCCTGAAGGATGCTCAGGACCGTAGGGTTGATGGTCTCCTCAAACAGGCCTTTGAAGCGGACTCTCTTTCGCTGCAGGCCTCCATTTGCGGGGCCTGGGTGGCCCGGGCGTGTTTGCGTTGGGCTCAGCGCTTGCGACAATCCTCGCGTGTTGAATTGGAAGAGATGAAAGAGTTGGATCGCTTGGAGTCGGGTGCGGCCTACTTGGCGGATGTGCACTATGACTTAATTCGAGCGCTGGCCAACAGCACCGGCTCTCTGGTGGCTGCCCGTCGCTCTTTGTGGCTTCGCAACTGGGCCGCAGACGGCCCTTCTAAGTCCCGTCTAAGCAAGCTTCCCTTTAAGGGCGGTTTGCTATTTGGAGACGATTTGGATAAGCTGGTGAAGGACTTGGGAGAATCTAAGGTGGGCCGTTTGCCCGAGGACAAACCGAAGCAGGCCAAGACTGCTCAGAGTGGTCGGGGTCAGTTTCGGGACTTCCGGAGATTTCGTTCGCCGCAACCCGGTGCCTTCCCGAGGGGTCGTTTCCCTCCCAGGGGTCAGGGCTTCCGGGGGTTTCGGGGAGCGAATAGAGGCTTCTCTTCCGCCCCCGCTTCCACTGCCCGTAAGTCTCAATGAGGCGAGGTGGGTCCCGGCGGGAGAGCACCCCATTGGCGGGCGGCTTCGGGGGTTTCTTCCCGCCTGGGCCCACATCACCTCAGACCGGTGGGTGTTGGATATCATTCAACACGGCTATGCGTTAGAGCTAGCGCGCCCCGTGCGGGACTCGTTTGTCATGTCTCCCTGCCGGGGTCCCGCGAAGTCGGCGGCGGTCCGCGAAACCTTGCAACGGCTCCTTCAATTGGGGGCCGTCGTGGAGGTTCCAAAGGCCGATTACGGCATGGGTCGCTACTCCATTTATTTCGTGGTGCCCAAAAAAGGGGGGCAATTGCGCCCCATTCTCGACTTGAAAGGGGTGAACCGCTGTTTGCGAGTGCCGCACTTTCGAATGGAAACGTTGAGGTTAGTCATTGTGGCGGTACGGCACGGGGAGTTCTTGACGTCCCTGGACTTGTCGGAGGCGTACTTGCACATCCCTATTCGGGAGGCGCATCAGCGTTTCCTACGATTCGCTCTTCCCTGGGGTCACTTCCAGTTTCGGGCATTGCCCTTCGGCCTGGCGACAGCACCGCGCACGTTCACCAAGATTATGGTGGTGGTAGCGGCGGCGTTGCGCAAGGAAGGTATTCTGGTCCACCCTTACTTGGACGATTGGTTGATTCGAGCCAAGTCCGCGGAGGAGAGTCTCCGGGTTACCGCCAGGGTGGTTCAGTTCTTGCAGGAGCTGGGGTGGGTAGTCAACCCGACCAAGAGTCGTCTTCAGCCCACTCAAGTGCTCGAATACCTGGGGGTCAGGTTCGATACCTCCAAGGGGCTAGTGTTCCTGCCGCGCAAACGGGCCGAGGGGTTGCGGATCCTGGTGCGGCAGTTTCGATCGAAGCCCGCGCCTTCGACGTGGGATTATCTCCGAGTGCTGGGCACTATGGCGGCGACGTTGGAGGTAGTGCCTTGGGCCAGGTTTCATATGCGGCCTCTCCAGAGGGCGCTCCTTCGTCGTTGGTCCCATCAGACCGATTCCTTGGGCACGCGTCTGCTGTGCCCAAGCAAAGTTCGGATGTCCCTTCGCTGGTGGCTTCGTCCCTCGTCGCTGGCGGCCGGCTTGCCGCTGGAACAGCCGGAGTGGCTCCCGTTGCTGACGGATGCCAGTCTGGAGGGCTGGGGAGCCCACTGCGAGGGTCAGTTTGCGCAAGGGCTGTGGTCGACCCAGGAGGCATCTTGGGCGATCAATCGCCTGGAGCTTCGCGCGGTGTTCCGGGCCCTTCTGGCCTTCCAGAGCTTAGTGCAAGGTCGCCCTGTACGGGTTCTCTCCAACAACTCAGCGACGGTAGCGTACATCAATCGACAGGGCGGCACGGGCAGTGCCGCAATGGAAGCAGAAGCCGACGACTTGTTCGCGTGGGTAGAGCTTCACTTGTCCGCGATATCAGCGGCACACATTGCCAGCAAGGACAATGTCACCGCGGACTTCCTCAGCAGAGTGCACGTGGATGCAGGGGAGTGGGAACTGCATCCCGCGGTATTTCGTCAAATAGTTCGGCGCTGGGGGATTCCGGTCATGGATCTCATGGCGACCTTTCAGTCAGCCAAGGTCGACCGCTTCTTCAGCAGGCGTCGGGAGCGGATGTCGGAAGGCATCGACGCCTTACTTCATCGGTGGCCGCTAGACGGCCTTCTCTATGTGTTCCCACCCTGGGCGTTGATCGGCAGAGTGGTTCAGCGGATCGGGGCACATGCGGGATGGGTACTATTGGTGGCGCCCGATTGGCCGAGGCGTCCCTGGTACGCGGACCTGATACGGCTATTGGACGGGGAGCCTTGGCGTCTCCCGGTGCGATCGGATCTGTTGCTCCAGGGCCCGCTCCTCATGCCTCAGGTGGAACGGTTCTCGCTTACGGTATGGCCCTTGAGAGGGCTAGGTTCATGAGGAAAGGTTATTCGTCGGCTGTGGTGGCCACCTTGCTTCGGATGCGTAAGCCTTCCACCTCCTTGGCGTATGTGCGGATCTGGCGGGTTTTTGAGGATTGGTGCTCACGACGGCAGGTTCGGCCTACCTCGGCTCCCATCCCTTTGATCTTGGAGTTTCTACAAGATGGTTTTGATAAAGGTCTTGCTGCCAGTTCCCTGCGCGTTCAGTTGGCGGCCCTTTCTTGTTATCGGGGCAAGGTTCAGGGGGCGTCGTTGGGGGCTCATCCTGACGTCACTCGGTTTCTAAAGGCGGTCTCACGGGTACGCCCGGCGCGCCGGGTCTCTGTACCTCCGTGGGATCTGAATCTCGTCCTCACGGCATTGACAGAAGCTCCCTTTGAGCCATTACGTCGGGCGTCTCTTAAGGACTTGACGCTCAAGACGGTGTTTCTGGTGGCGATTTGTTCCGCAAGGCGTGTGTCCGAACTTCAGGCGTTGTCGTGTCGGGAGCCCTTTCTGTTTTTTTCTAAGGAAAAGGTGGTCTTGCGTACGGTTCCGTCCTTTTTGCCTAAGGTGGTGTCTCCCTTTCATGTGAACCAGACCGTGTGTTTGCCCGTGCTGGGATCGTTGGGGGCCGGAGAATCGGATCGCGGTCTTCGACGTCTCGATGTAAAGAGGGTCTTGCGTCGCTATTTACCGGCTACGGCGCCCTTCCGACGGTCAGAGCGGTTATTTGTGCTGTTCGGGGGTGTTTGTAAAGGCGAGGCGGCGGCTAAGGCATCCATTGCCCGCTGGCTCAAGGAAGCGATTGCGTCCGCGTATTTGCTTAAGGGGCGTGTTGTGCCTCTCGGCCTCAGGGCACATTCTACCAGGGCGCAAGCGTCCTCTTGGGCGGAGTGTAGCTTGGTTCCGCCGGGAGACATTTGTAGAGCGGCAACTTGGTCGTCTCTGCATTCGTTCAGCAAGCATTACCGTCTGGATGTTGCTGCGGCTTCAGATGCTCGTTTCGGCTCGGCGGTTTTGGCCGCTGGCTGGAAAGGTCCCTCCCATTGATTACTGCTCTGGTACATCCCAGAGGTAGAGGACTGAACTGGAGGAACGCTAAGGAAATGATAATTACACTTACCTGGTAATTGTAGTTCCTTTAGTGACGACAGTTCAGTCCTCCTTCCCGCCCGGAGTTTTGTAGGAGGTTTCCAGCTTGGAGCCGTGCCAATGAGTGTTGCAGGTGAGTCGAGTTTACTTCCTTTCCTTTCTCTTGTTTGTTCCGTCCTTACGGGTGGGGCAGGTGGTAAGAAAGCCTGTCGAAAGGGGTAGACTGTATTTTGCTGAGAGTGTTTTTTCTCTTTAGCTACTTATTTGTTGCTCCTTTGAGTCTGCTTTGTTATAGTTTACACTGGGATGCAAGTGGGAGTGAAGCAGGCTACATCCAGTGATGTCATCATTCTGACATACCAGTCTCCTAGCTGCAGGAGGAGATTGACAACCCAGAGGTAGAGGACTGAACTGTCGTCACTAAAGGAACTACAATTACCAGGTAAGTGTAATTATCATTTTCTCCTCCCACTCATGTTGTTATGATTTACCTGTGCATTATGTTTATTTTATTAGACAACATGTACTGTTGGTGGTGCCTATTATGACATATGTGGCAAGCCATGCATACCAGCAATGCCAGGCTTGTATGATAAGAGAGATTACCAAAAGCACATTTTAACGTTTTACTGTATAAGGCATGCAGTGGAGAGAACAGTGTCTCCAAATCACAGAGTGAAACAGCCCATCTGTTGTCCCACTGTGTACACTACAATGCATGAGATTTACAAGCAAGGGGTATGTCAGTCGATCAAACAGTTTGATTCAGCCGAGGTACCATGAAAAACAGATGACAGGGCATTAGGTACACTAGATGAACCTTAAGCCTTGTGCTCCAACTCAGGGCCAGCTGAAGAGATTGTAGCATCCTGAGCCAACTTTTGCTTTGGCACCCCTCTTCCCTCCTCCCCCCCAGTTGGGTCCAATCTTGCAGTGCAAGTTGCGCAAACAGGGGTAAATTTTCAGCCCACTAACTTGTTAAATGCCACCCTCCCATTTAACTTAATCTGTGTATTCCATGAGAGTGATGGTGTGGTCACTGTATTATCTGTTAAGGCTAGGCCTGAGATTTCATAGGCCTAAACTAAATGTGCAACTTACCTGAACAGTGGCTGAATATTGTCACTATCTGGATATTTTCTGCCTTGCCCTTGCTCCTCCCCTAACATTCTCCACAAGTATACAGATAATATCTGGCCATTTGCAATCTAAACAGCCTGATATTATCTGTATATTTTTTTGAAAATACACAGGCTAGTTATGCATTACCCAGTGAACACTTAATTGCCTTTAAATATCAGTCTGATAGGGCATAATTATTCATTCATATGGAATACTCCCAGACTCACCAATAAAACTCTCCCAACAACAAATACAGAGCAGAAGTAGGGTGTTTCACTTTACAACTCAACATATTAAAAAAAATATATTCAAATTCTAGTCTCACATCAGTGTGAACCCTATTAACTCCCTCCACGGCTAGACTGAGCGTCATGACACAAATACCTGCAAATGGGTGCCCGACACCAGCATCAAGAACTTAAATTGTATCAACTCTACCTATGGAAAATCAGCACTGCAAATATTCTAGAACCCCAGTAACCCCCAGTTAGAAAAGAGAACAAGCTGAACTACTACAGGTTCCTAGAGAGAATCTACATGTTAACCTATCTCAGCTGCATATGGAAAACACAGACCATCACCAATTAAAGAATAAGAAACTACAAAAGACAAATATTGAAATGGAAAGGCCCCAAATCAGACACCAAGCTGTAAAACATGGAAGAAAGAGAAACACAAATGCATTTCTTCCTGTAATGTACTATAAGACAGCTGACACATTTTATCCTCTGAAAACGAACACTCTTTTGTACCTTTGTCTGGTCATCTTGGTTTTCCAGTTGGGTTAGTCCCAATCTCTGTTTTCTACTTCTGCTTGTTGGGTTTTCTTCTAAGTCCTTTTTGAAGATCGCATTTCCATTTTCTGTTTCTTCACACTCCCTGTCTTCTTCGTTCTTTCCTTCACTACATCTCTCTCTGACATTGATCCTTCTATTTCTCTCATTTGCCTTTTACCTAAGTACAGCATCATTTCATTCCTCTTTCATCTTCCTACAATCTTCAGTCTTACCTACTTACCAGCTTTCCATTCCCTAAGTCTTTCCATTCCACATCTGCCTCATTCCTTTGCAACCCATCCTGTCTTTCACCCACTTTCTAGTCTGCCATTTCCTCACTCTATTTATCTCCTCCCCAGTCTCATTTATGACCTTCTGCTTCTCATCCTTTTACCAGCCCCAGTTCATTCCCTAACATTTATTCTCTCCCCTTCCAGGCCTTCCATTTCCCCTGTCACTTCCCCCATGTCTACCCTCTTTCACCTGCTTCAAGGAAGACCTGTCCCGTCCTTATCCACTCCATAACTCTATCCTTTTCAACTGCCCCAACTCCTTCCCAAACTACTCCCCTTCCCCAGCACTCACCCATTTCCTTCCTCCTTCTCCAATATTCATTAACCTTGCCTTTCATCCTTCTTACCCCAACATGCGTTCTTATATCTCTCCCTCTCAACCTTCCCTTCGTTGACTTTGTTTCTTCCCCACAATGTCCGTCCTCTCCCTTCTCACTCCCCCAGTATCTCATTCTTTTTCCTACTCTGACCCTAACTTTTGCCAGAGCCCCCTTTTTTGGCTGTGACTAATAAGGAAATTTGAATTCATATTTCCATTAACTTCTTCAGCTACTGAGGTCTTTTTCATCCTTATTTTATGCCTATTTCAACTTGCATTATGCACGCCTTTGTTCCATAGTGAGTGTTAGCATTTTTTTTTTTTTGGATTGTGGTACTTTTTGCTACACTGTATAGTGGGTTTTTCTGATCGGACAGTTTCCCTTACAACTCACCATA
Source organism: Ichthyophis bannanicus (assembly GCA_033557465.1). Lineage (NCBI taxonomy): Eukaryota > Metazoa > Chordata > Amphibia > Gymnophiona > Ichthyophiidae > Ichthyophis > Ichthyophis bannanicus. The sequence continues at coordinate 1,174,851,794 of CM066031.1, forward strand.
CAAAAAAGAAAAGTCAGATTGTGATAGAGTAACACTCTCCTTCTATTGCCAGACACTTTGCAAAATAACACAGAACCCTGCGAAAATACACTCAGAATCTAACATAGAAACATTACAACAGAAAAAGACCACATGGCCTATCTAGTTTGTCCTTCCATATCAACCACTACAACAGTCCCCTTTTTTTCCTTTAGAGATCCTCTGTGTTTGTCCCATGCTTCTTTGAATTCAGATACTGTCCTCATCTCTACCACCTCCACTGGGAGACTATTCCACGGATCCACCACTCTTTCCGTACAGAAATATTTCCACATATCACTCTTGAATCTATCCCCTTTCACCCTCGTCCCATGTCCCCTCATAGCAGAACTTGCTTTCAATCTAAAGAGGCTCTCCTTCTGTCCATTTATGCCACAGAGGTATTTAAACGTCTCAATCATATCACCTCTATCCCGCCTTTCCTCTAAGATGTACATATTAAGATCCTTAAGTCTGTCCTCATATGCTTTATAATGAAGACCACTAAACACTTTAGTAGCCACCCTCTGTACTGACTCCAGCCTGTTTATATCCTTTTGAAGGTGCATTCTCCAGAATTGCATACAATACTCCAAATGAGATTGAACCAAAGCCTTATACAGCGGCACTATCACCTCCTTTCTTCTGCTGGCCATTCCACTCCCTATGCATCCAAGCATCCTTCTAGCTTTTGCTATCACCTTTTCTACCTGTTTAGCTTTTTTAAGATCATCAGACACAATCAAGCCTAGGTCTCACTCTTCTTTAGTGGACCCTATACTATATTGCTCCCTTGGATTGCTGCAGCCCAAATGCATGACCTTGCATTTTTTTAACATTAAATCTCAGCTACCAAATTCTAGACCTTTCTTCAAGCTTCTCTAGAACCCTCATCATGTTATCTACACCTTCCTGGGTGTCTACTCTATTGCAGATTTTGGTATCATCCGCAGAGGCAAACCGTACCCTCAGTCCTTCCGCAATATCACTAACAAAGATGTTAAAAAGAATTGGACCAAGGACAGATCCCTGGGGCACACCACAGGTAAACTCCTTCTCCTCAGAATGAGCTCCATTTGCCTATACCCTTTGTCGCCTCCCACTCAATCAATTTCTAACTCAAGCAGTAACTTTAGGGTCCATCCCTAGGGTGCTTAGTTTGTTTATAAGTCGCCTGTGAGGAACGGTGTCAAAGACTTTACTGAAATCTAAATACACCACATCTAGGGCTCTCCCTCGGTCCAACTCGCTGGTCACCCAGTCAAAGAAATCAACCAGAATTGTCTGACAAGACCTGCCTCTGGTGAATCCATGCTGCCTCAGATCCTGTAATCTGCTGGACTCCAGAAACCTCACTATTTTCTCTTTCAGCAGCGTTTCCAATACTCACCACCGAAGTTAAACGAACCGGCCTGTGATTTTCAACCACATCTATACAGCAAACGTATGACAGCCCTAACTCCCAGGATTCCATCTGCAACAACCCTATGTATCAAAGGAGAGCACTATAAATATTACACTAGGCTCTAGAACATCAGAACACCTACTGTATGGTTCCTCATCACCTCTGTTCTCTTGTCTCTCCCTGCACCAATCTTTGTGAACTCCGCTCATCAAGCAAATCACATTTATCTGTACCCCTCTCTTGCACGGCTAACTCCAGACTATCTTTGTTCCACCTTGCTGCGCCACATGCCTTGAGCAGACTATTTGAGTCAGTGCATTAGGCTTCATCTCCGGTCTTAAATCCAGGCTAAAATCCCACCTCTTCAAAGCTGCTTTCTGATCTGACTCCTTTATTCTTTTGTTTACCATTTATGTCTTATAACCATTTCTTCTTAGTTTTATGCTAGTCCTCTGTTTGTTTGTGTTATGTGTCTTGAATAGATTATAATCTCTGTGGAGCAGGGACTGTCTCTTACATACCTTAAGATGAATAAACACCTCCGCACAGTTAACCGAGCCATTTTTTACAAATTGAAAGTTCTTCAACCACTTCGCAGTATCCTAGAAAAATCCGACTTCAGGACTGTTGCACAAGCGCTAATCATTCCTCACCTGGACTACTGCAACGCCATTCTACAAGGGCTTCCAAAGAACACCCTAAATATCTTACAAATGGCTCAAAATGTTGCAGCGAGAATCATCATGGAAAAAAACGTCACAGACCACATAACACCAGTGCTTATGGAACTACATTGGCTCCCGGTAGCCGCCCACATCATCTTCAAACTACTCATAACAACGTTTAAACTCATTCACAATATTGCTCCCTCCTACCTGGACAACCTAATCACTATGCAACCGCTCAACAGGAACAGAAGAACCATAAATCTCAACACTCTCTGTGTCCCAATCAGCAGAAGATCTGTTAAAGCAGAAACAAGCAATAGAGCATTCACCTATGCAGCACCAATCCACTGGAACCAACTCCCACATGAGCTTCGAATGTCAAATAGCCTGAATGAATTCAGAAGGAAACTCAAAACCCATTTATTTCAGATCTACTACAACCCGACCTAATTACAACACCTTACCTCAATAAATTCTCTTCTGCCCCCCATTATGGCACTCGGATCACACGCAGCATATGGATTACCGATATGTAATCCTGTATATATGTATATTTTTATCCCCACCCCCACGCACCTTCAATCCAATGTTTATTTAGATTTGTGAACCCCAATGTTATGTACAAAGTATCTAATCACTATTCCTTGTGTTATGTAAATCATTGCTCAAATCAAAATTTGTATCTTTGAAAATTCACTGTATTACGATACATTATGATTCTGTAAAGTAAACCGCGGCTGATCGTAGGAAGCAGCGGTATACAAATGTTTACAAAATAAATAAATAAATAAATAAACATATATGTGTACAGTGCCGCATATGCCTTGTAGCGTTATACAAATGATAAGTAGTAGTAAGTAGTAGTCGTACTATTGGGAAAGCAGAACAAGTAAGACTGCAGTAGATCCCTACACAGAAACCACACTTCAGCAGAATCCTTCACCTTGGTCACACATACAGAACATGGATCAGAACCTCAGCTGATAGAGGAAAAGGGACCAAATTAAAAACAAGCACGCAGACAACAGCTGAAATGGAGTACCCCCCCAAAAATAGCTAAACTCTATAGGGGTCATTCCGATCTGCGAATAGTGGGGATGGACGTCCGACTTGGGCTCAACTTGAGGCTCCCCAGATGTACAGAAGCATTGTGCGGGGAGCTCTGGACGGGAGCGGGAGGAGGACGTCCAGCTTGGAGAAGAAACTTATTCCACATTGGAGGTGAAATAAGTCCCCCCGACAATGGCGGGTAGCACTGGAGGATCCCGCCGAAGAGGTGAGCTAACGCAGGAAGTTCCCCGTCGCCTGATCCCGGCTTTGGCAAGACCCTCCGGGGCTCGGGCGGCAGGGAAAAGCAATTCTCATTTTGTGCATGGAATCAGGGCTCCTGCATGGTGTCCTGGTGCCACAGCAACAGGACACCATGGCGCTGGGGCTCCAGCAGGATCATGGGCATCGTGTAAGAATGCTGCAGGTCCTGGCACGCTGAATCAGGGCCCATCCGGTTCATCTAAGTGCTCTGATTCTGCTCTCGCAGGAATGTCTAGCTCCCGTGGGTGCAGAATCAGGGCCAAATCCAGCCCATCCAGATTTTGGACATCCAGACAGGCCCCAATCAGAATTGGCCTCTATGAAAGTAATTTTATAAGTTGCACCTAGATTTATGCATATGTTTATGCATGTATTTGACACGGTCGATATTTTGAAAGCACACGTGTCGTGCCAATGTCATGTACTTTCACCTTAGGTGTGTACAGGGGCAGAGTTTGGGCAAAGCGCAAAGTTACACACATAAATTCTAAAATCTAGGCATGCTTATTAACACCAATTACAGGGCTGGCATAAGTTGTCAGAGTTTAAATTAAGTTTATACCTCTGTTTTATAAGGTATATCTTCACCTTACTGTATAAAATAGGCGTGAAAAACATGCCTTATAAAAATCACCCTCCAGATCAGTAGTTTTATAAAGCTTCCTCCATATCTAAAGCCTGTTTTGAATTAATGTGTTGCTGGTTCTGGGTGCGTTTCATGAAGGCAACAAACAATACAGCACAGGTGCACCAAACAATGGTGATACAATACTTTATTACAGAAACCCCAATGAGTTAGTGCTCTCTTTGGTTCGCCTCGCCTGTTTCATGAAGGCACATTGGCACATAGGTTGTCTGTATAAAACAAGGATGGACTTTCAACATAAGTGTCCTGTTATAAAATTGCTCCCACCAGCAGCGCAATACTGAAAAAAAGAGAAACAGAAATGCATTTCCTCCCGTACTGCACATTGCCCAAAGCTGACATATTCTAATCTAGGGGGTCCCTAAACTAAGGCCTGGGAGCTGGATGTGGCCCTTGGAGTACATATTTGGGCCTTCCATGCTTTTCCTGTCCTCAGATCAGATCTGGTCCCCAGAGCAATTTTTGATTGTCTTTTTGGCCATGTGAAAAAAGGGAGTGAGAAGGGAAAAAGGAAGAGGGAAGTATATGGGGGGAGGGGGGGTGAGAGGAAGAGTGTGCCTTACACACTCCCTCCATTCCACTATCCACCACCTTCCACTCATTTAGGGGACAGATAGGGGTTGGGATATTTGTTTTGCCCCTGGGAACCCTGACCCCCTGCCTCCTTCCTTCCCCAATATTTGAAATCAATGAAAAGTCTAGACATAGCCCCCTTCTCCTATACTCTCTGCCCAGCAAACCTCTCTCTAAGACCATACTCACCCCCATCTGTACCTCTCCATGATTTGAAATGACTGACATGGCCCTTCACATGTACAGCTTGGGGGCCTCTGTTCTCCTAAAAACGTAAAATATTTTTTTTCATTTCTACCTTTGCTTTCTGCATATTTTATTTTTCTAATTGGGTTGTTCCCATCTCTCTTTTCCAGTCTTTGTGTCAGTCTTCTAAGTTCTTTTCCAGAACATCTGTCTGACACTGATCTTCACTTTCATCTTTTGTTTCCATTTCTCTCTTCTCTGCCTCTCCTCTCAGATTTTATCGCTTATTCTTGCCTTCACTCAACTTCTAATCCTCCCATTCTCAACCTACCCCAGCCCTCCCAATGTCCCATCTCTCTCTCCTTTCCAGTCTTTCAATTTCCTCTCTATCACTCACTGCCTACTACCCCATTTCCATCATCTATACTCAACTCCTCCCGACCCTTATACTCATTCCCTCACCAACCCCAGCTGTGACTCAACTCCTTCTAGCATCTAGCCCCTTTCTTCTTTCATTTACTCCTACCCTGCTTCCGACTCCTCCTCTTTCAACCCTTCCCCAGTCCTATAACCATATCCTCTCACCTCTTCCATTGTCCACTACCTTGTTACACTCCCTCACAACCCCTTTCTAGCCCTTCCAGGTCCTTGATACTATATCACTATCCCGCCCTCCAGGCACTCTTCCCCTCTCCTCATGCCCTCCCCTCCAACTTTAAAGGATATTCCCTCTTCATAACCCTCCCTCTCTCTCGAGGTTATTCCCCCCTCCCCTAAGCCTTTCCATCTAGAGGCTCTTCCCTCCTTCAAATCCCCTTCCTCCTTCTAGATTCTATTTATTCCTCTTCTAATTCTGTCCCTCTCAGGCCTTTTTCTCTTTGTGTCTCTGATGGCTTCTCTGATCCCTGTCATCTGTGGCAAACACCCTGCCACCCCCTTTAATAATCACCTATCCTTGATGCCCTGAACTTTAACCTCATGCGCAAATCTCTTGGCACACCCTTCGTTAATAGTCCCCTCTGCTGCCCCTTCTCTGCTTCTTGCATGTGCTCTCTTAAACTGCTGGTCGATTCGGACAAAAAACGCACTCAATGATTTCTTGCACCAGCATTCTCTGGACATCCTGTTTATCACAGAGACCTCGTTAAGAGATGGTGAGGAAGCGGTGCTTTCTCGCTGACTTCCTCCGGGTTTCGTCTCATTTTCTACCTCATGGACGTCCTGAATGCTACTGGCAGAAGCAGCAGACAACCGAATCCTTCTTCATTTTCAAACACCATCACCACCATTACAGGTCTATGGTTCTTCATGCTAAGAGTACTAGTCTAACCTCATTGACTCCTCTTCCACTCACTAGGCATTCTACTCAGTCTTTTCTCGCTATTGTATGAAATAGGCTTACAAATCTTGGTGTTCCCCAGGGTTACGTTCTTGCCCTCCTCCTCTTCAATGTCTTTATGGCTCCTCTTGTTACTGTTATTCAGCAGCAGGGTGTGTTCGCATATTACTATGTGGATGATATCCTGCTGCTGGTTCACACTCACCCTATCTCACCTGATCTGATTCCCTCAACAACTGTCTCTCTATCGTGGCCGACTGGCTCCACGATAACTGTTTAGTGCTAATCCATCTAAAACCTCTGCCTTATGGCTATCCTGTTCTCTATCTGCCCCTCTCAATCCCTGCTATTCGAAACATGCCCATTCCACTGGTCACCTCCCTCAAATACCTTGGTGTAATTCTAGACTCGTCCCTCTCCTTTCATGATCACATTGGTATAATAGTGAAGCGCTCCTTTTACACTTTACGCCAGCTACGCTTAATCCATTCATTCCTTCCATATACTGCTATCCTTACTCTTACTCACTCTAGTCATATCACGCTTACATTACGCTAATATCATTTACGCTTCTCTCACCCCAACATCAAATGAAACGATTCCAGTACGTACAAAACACTGCCCTCCGTCTTCTTCACCATGCCACGAAGTTTGATCATGTCACCCCCCCCCCCCCTTTATTAATTCCCACTGGTTACCTGTTACTTACCTGATACTGTTCAAGATCAATACCCTCACACATAAGATCCTTCGCTCTGGGCTTCATGCCCCTCCCTGGGTGCTTTCCTCTATTCACGGGAACCGCTTACACCTTCCTGTCTCCTCACAAGCTCATCTACAGTTGACTTGTCATGCTGCCTTCTGCTTCCTCAGCCTGCATCTCCGGAACTCTCTTCCCCTGGACATCCATTTGGAACACTCATATCCCAAATTTAAAACTGCACTGAAGACATACCTTTTTAAACTGGCATTTAATCCGCCCTCAGACTCCACCAGCCCCAGCAGCTCCCTGGACCAGACATTTTAAAGTTATTCTTACTTGTGTTTCTTCTCTCTTTTTACTCTTTACTATTGACATAATGGAGTTCTTTTCTTACTAACTTATTTAATTTGTTTTATTTTGATGCATTCTAAACCGCTCTGTTGCCTCGAAGGGTGGTATATAACGTTTTAAATAAACCATAAACACCATCCCTCCCAGAAGGATCCTGTAAAAATACATCATTTAGACATCTTATTTTTAAAGTTTTTAAACTTTGTTATGTATGAGGGCAATTTCCAAAAGTCATTTACCCAACTTCAGATGCTTCTTGGAATGAATGTGGTTGTCGTTCATTATTGTTTTGCTCCGATTGCATTTGCTCTTTGCCCTCCTCATTTCCACAAGCCTGCTTTTATTTCAGACGTTCTGGCTTTGACATCTCAAATTGCACTTGGACGTCCCATTGTGAAATGTGCTTCCATGTGTCTTTATAAAGCAGGCACTTTCTCCATCTCCAAACCTGGGCGCTTGTTATAAAATTACCCTCAGAGTCCTGGAAGACAGAGACTCTTTAGGCCTATCAAGTTAGCACCCTACAATTCTAGATTCTCTCCTGGAAGATTATAAAAGCCAGGACTGTAGTGCCAAATTGTGTGTCGGTTTACATTGAAACAATGGTGATCTTAACAATGTAGTACATTTTATGAGCAAACATAAACTAAACTTAATAATTTAAACTTATTTTATTTTTGTTTGGGTTCCTAGGTTATTTTTTTTTTAAAGAAAACAGAAAGCTCAATATTTCCCTAACGTGGTCAGCCACTCCCGAGTACATTTCAGCAGCATTGCGGGGTCACTGGTCACATCAGAGCTGGCCATAGGGCTGGTGCAAGGTAGGGGGTGCCCTAGGAAAGCCTTCAATGCCCCCCTCCCAAATGATAAGTAGTAGTAGTACGTATACTGTGGCGTATACTTTTCGTGCCAGAGGGGCTGTGATCGGCAGGGCTTTAGGCATGGCACACACAGGTTTTTCAGGTTGCACCACTGCCACTGCAGGACTGAGGCAATTCAGCAGTCAGGAAGAGGAAATGTTGAAAAGTCAACGCTGCACAGGAGTTGGGTTGGAAGGGACAAACAGGACCATGTGGTAGAGAAAGGAAAAAAGAGGAGCTACTGGATACAGGGGAGGGGAAATACAGACAGGGAGGAGATATGCTGGACGCAGGAGGTAATAAGGAAATGGAGAGGCGATACTGGACTAAGGAGAGGGAAGGGGATGCTGGATACGGGGAGGGGTTCATAGGGAGATGGAGGGGAGATGATAGACACAGGGGAGGGGAGAATGCAGATAAAGAGGGGTTGCTGGACATGCGAGGAAAGAGAGGTGGAGTGGAAATGATAGACATGGAGAAAATAAGGAAAAGAGCAGGAATGCTCAACATGGAGGAGAGAGGGGAAATTCTGGATATAAGGGAGGATATGGAGCAAAAGAGAGGGGGATATGCTGGACAGGGGGAGAGAGAGAGAGAGAGCAGATGTTGGATGGGGAGATGATAGAGAGTGGGGAGAGGGAGGGAAGAGATGCTGGACACAGCAGGGAAGAGAAAAAGAGGAAAGCTAGTGAAAGGGTGGGGGATAAGAGGCTGAGAGAGAGAATGAGAGGGTTGGGGTTAGGGTGAAAATGTGGTAGGTAGAGTGAGGACAAGATGGTAAAAAGAAGGAGAGAAATCTGAGTCCATAGAAAAAGAGAAAAATAAATTGAAGAAAGCTAAAAGGAAAAAGATCAAGGTCAGATGCAGATGCAGGAGAGACCCTGGAAAGAGTTGAGAGAAAATGGAGGAAAGCCAAAACTAGAGACTGGAACCAACACTTCCGATTAGAAAAATAAAAAGGCCGGACAGCAAAGAAGTTCTGATGCTACCAATCTAAATTTAAAATATAACCTGGTCATAGTACTGACCAAATAAAGCCAGTATGCAAATATTTCTAATGGTTAAATTATTGTAGGTGTGTGAAAGTGTTTTTAAGTTAATTTTGATTCATGATTGTTATTATGTTTATTTTATTGTAATGTCTCTTTTAATAAATTGTATATGTATGTTTAGAAGCTGCCTAAGATTTTAAAATACATTAACTTTATGCAGATGACGCCTAGTGGATATGAAAATATTCATGCAAATAAGTCCCTGCAGTGAGTCTCTGCACATCACCCTTGGGACATTCCTGCTAGGAAAGTAAGAAATTATGCTGAATTTATATAAGATATTGCTAGAAATAGACCTACCAAGCTAGAGACATGCCAAATAAGCCATAGGGGTTGCTACAAAAGCTTTCTCAAATGCAGCAAGGACTGGTATGGGTCATTGAAAAACCCAGCACTAGATTCTAAACTAGCACCTACTATACAGTTTTGCATGCAACCCCTGCCCCCCCCCCCCCCAAAGAGATCACTGAGCACGGATTCCATTCAGATAAGGAAAGATAGCAAAGATGGGGGGCATGCCAGATGTATGTGCACATGGATCTGGGCTCGGGGCAGCTATATTTGGTGCACAAGAAAATTCTATCTGCACCCAGAGTTGTATGCACATGTGCTAGAATGTTATTTTGCGCCTCCAGTTTTTGCAATGCTGTTATTTATGCACAGATGTATGTGCATGCTACTTCAAAGTGCTGATACAGAAAAAGCTGCAGGCCCTGTATGCCTGAGATAAAGAGAAACAATAGACATAAATCCCTCACTAGCGCTGATCACGGAGCAATGAGCTGAGCCTTTATTCTTCCTCAGACCTTGCTTTAAAACTCCAGTGTTGCACTCAGTCTTTTGTGCATGTCTCTGCAACTGTGCAGAAAAGTTAATTGCTTCATTATCATGGCTTTAAATGAGCTGTGTGCTGATGTCTGAGACTTTGCATGCAATTAGCTATTGCACAAAACTCATTCTTATACTGTATTGAGCGCCCATGGTAGTGCACAGAATTGTGCACTAAAGCTGAACTAACCTGTGCACAAGGCCTAGCACACTTTATTGCATCGGCCCTATAATTTGCAAGGAAATTGCTATGCCTAATATGAACAAGGATATGAGTAAGCAGCACTATAGCTGATGCGTTCAATATGACAAAACCAGGACTGGCTCAGTCTATATCTTTAAAACATGGAATGCTAAATACCTCACTAAAAGCATGAGAGCAGTAGTAGCAGAAAAGCTGGCAAAATTTCAGTCAACTCTAGAGGAGGTTACGGAGGCCTTGACCGACCATTCCAGACAGATCTTTGAAAACATACATAGAAACATAGAAATATGATGACAGAAAAAGACCACATGGCCTATCTAGTCTGTTCTTCCATAACTACAACAGTCCCCTTTTTACCTTTAGAGATCCTCTGTGTTTGTCCCATGCTTTTTTGAATTCAGTTACTGTCCTCATCTCTACCACCTCCACTGGGAGACTATTCCACGGATCCACTACTCTTTCCGTAAAGAAATATTTCCGCATATCACTCCTAAATCTATCTCCCTTCACCCTCATCCCATGTCCCCTCGTAGAAGAACTTGCTTTTAATTGAAAGAGGCTCTCTCCCTGAACATTTATGCCACAGAGGTATTTAAACATCTCAATCATATCACCTCTATCAGCAGATTCAAGACACAGTATGGCCCTGGATGACCTCTGAGTGCAGTTAAATCGGCTACAAAAGAAAAACAAGGCACTGGAGGACAGTTTAGAGAACCAAGAGAGCTGTAGTAAACGTAATAATCCGTGTTTAATTGGTGTGCCTGAGAAGGTTGGAGATAAAGAGCTGCTGGACCTCTGCGACAAAGTGTTGCTAAGCAAACTGGGCCTCTCAACTGAGAACTTACTGCTGAAAAGTGGAGAGAGCAAATAGAATGGGTATAAGGGCAGAAAATAATAGACCGCGCCCGGTGATCTTTAAGGTGCTAAATTATGCTGACAAGATGGCACTCCTTAAAGCCTATAGGAGGCAGAGGACTCTGAAGACAGAAGGAGAAAAAGTTATTTTATTCCAGGATTTCTCAGCGCAGGTAGCTTTTAAGAGGCAAGAGATACTGTAACTTCCTACTGTTCCAGGCTCTTTGCAAAAGGTGTGAGGTTCAGTCTACAATATCCTGCAAAATTACGAGTGTTTCATGATGACAGGACCATACCAAGTTGGAAATGTGCCCTGTGCAATTTATGGATCTGGTGCCCCCTCCAGCCAGTTATGCACAGGAACTCACTTTGGTCAGGTGCCCTGGAAGCCCAGTGATGGGCATCAGTGCCCCTTCTGTATTTGCACCCTCTGCATCCACACCGCTCGCACAGCCCTGCGTGATGGTACATCCTAGACTTTTGAGAATAAAGAGGAGATCCGGTTGTTTGTGGAAGAGATTGAGGGAAGTGGCCCCTAAAAACTTCAGTTTTGATTGGCCGGGAGAGAGCCTTCCTCACATTGAAAGGAGGGCAGAAGATGGACATTGAAAAATGGATTGCCATCTGAACTTAACTGTCTCCGTGAAGGGGCATGATTTGGTAGGGCCAGTAGTAGCCCTACTACTAGCGAAGTATCTTTTTTCAGCTCAGTAGTCTAAATAGTGAACTTGAAGAATAAGGGTGGGAGGGTGCATTCATGGGAGGGTGCATTCTCCTTTTTGGGAATTCATATTATTTGCAAAAATGGGGAAGAACCTCAAAGTTGCAGAGGGAGGGAGGGAAGTTCTGTTTCTGCTTCATGATTGCTGAAAGTGTTTGGGTGTTCAATTATGTGGCCAAAATAAATTTCTCTATGTGGAGTTGTTTTTAATACAAACTGTGATTCTCTGTTCTTGGGTGGAAGAGAGTGATCCCAGCGTACACTAGTGGAGACGAATGATGGGGGATGTGGCAAAGAGTGAGTTATAGTTGTATAAAGGCAGTATGAAAGTAGATATTTGGATTTTGGTGTTAATGAAAACCAAATGTTGGGTCTTGGTGTTCATGTTTGCCTGTTAAGGAAATTTTTTTTAAAAAATGGAATACTTGGCAAATCTATATATGGCCTAGTTTCTTGAGGGAGAGCTGTAGCCAGTCCTGGTTTTTAAATATCCACTGCAGTATACTGTGATGTATGTAGACCTACATTGCTCATTTGTAAATTGCATGACTAGTTTCAAAATATAGTCAGAAGGGGAACAGCAAAGAGATGGGAGCCCTGGCCAAAAATATCCCTTTAAAAATTAGATCATATGATCACACTGTATCTATGGAACAGAGCTAATAACATTTTTAGTCTACTGTAAGTAGTGTTTCTACCAGTTAGCCAAAAAGAAGGCCTTGTACTAATTCAAGCACTACAAGTTCCCAAACTCTTCATTACATAGGCAGCAGCAGAAAGGGTGATTCAAAGGGGCCAAGGCCCCACCAATATTTTGTCCAACACAGCATCAGTAAGAGAGAACTTGTGGACAGGGTTGGAGATAGGTTTGGTTGACCCCTCCAACAAAAAGGTGTTCTGCTGCCCCTACCTCATTATAAATAAGGGAGGAGTAGCCTAGTGGTTGGGGCAAGGTACTTCAGGCCGGAAGGTCGGGGGTTCAAATCCCACTAGAGGACAGCAACCTTGGGCTGGAAGGACTGGGGTTTCTAGTCCCACAGATGCTCCTTGTGGTCTTGGGCAAGCCACTTAACCCTCCATTGCCCATGTTCCCTGTAAGTATTAGTGTATGTGTCTCATATCCCTGCGTGTTAAATGTATCCCCCAATTGTGTTGTGACCGCTTTGATTGAAGGATAAGGCGGTATACAAAACTGTCTAAATAAATAAATAAAATAAATAAATACACAAATACATTTAGGGGGATCATTTACTAAACTCCTATCTGCCACAGAGCCCATTTTATTCATATGGGCCAATAGCACATGCCAACCCTTAGTAAATGATCCACCCAGAATTTTTTAAGCCCTAAAAATATATAATTGCTATCAAGAGTCTTGCACCTTCACTCTCAATGCCTAAAGAGTTGTCAAGTTATCCAGTACAGGAGGCAGGGGGAACTTTTTGGCCAGTCCTGGCTTGAAACTTACATCCCAGTGAGTGCGATATTTGTAATCCCTAGTTCTACACATTGAAATTACGGCTACAGGTGCCAAAATACATCAGGATGGGGTTGCCAGAAATCCAGGATTTATCTAAATTTCTTTCCTGGAACCAGACAACTTGGTACAGTAGCTCTACAATTTCAATACTGTTCAATTTCTACCGCTCTTACCAATTTTCCCCAAAACGTTTCAGGTGAACTCGATAGTATTAAAACACTTCATGAATCCAAAGTCAGAGCCGTTCACCCATCTTGGCTCAAATATTTTTTCAGCATGAAAAAAAGCAGACCAAATATTTACTGGCTGATTCAGTGTACTAAAATCCTTTAGCGCATAATCGGTAGTACTGCAGAAATAATTCACAGTCGAAGCAGACAGATTTCGGCTTGGTTCAAATTTCGCCCAGAAAGTTTTCCCTTGTAAATATGGATGAAATTTTAGAGGAACAATGAAAAATCTGAAGTGGATTAAAAAAAACATTTGGGGTTTTGATGAATGACAAAAGCAGTCCATCCATCCAAGAAAACCTACCTCAGATTTTTCAAGACATTGATCTGCTTTGTATTTCCCATTAAAAAAAAGATCTGATGAACTAAAGAAAAAAACGTTTAAAATTCTCGCATGTTTGTTAAATTCTGTGACAGAACAATTTTGAAATAATTTAGGCACCCCCCTAACAATCATGACATGAGGCACAAATCAATGACAAAGCAACTTAAGACAATGACTTAAGTCAGTAGTCAAGCAACAGCAGTCTTCATGGATTCTAATGCTGTCATTGATGTTGCTGGCAAACCAAGATATATTGCATTAGAATTGTCTACCCCTAAGAATCATAATGCTTGCGCTACTAATCAAATATCAGTTTGTAAAAGCAACTGTTTTAAGTCTGCACATCACAAAAAGTTTAAAAAATATAACCATCTAATTAACTTTTCTATTTTGGGTTTCACAAACAGTTGAGAATCATTTTGCACCCCCAAATAGGAAACCTTTCCAGCCAGGTGTTTCACAAACACATCTAAGAGCATTTATCAAAATTATTTAATACACACCCTGTTGTGTGCTGTTGTTTTCTTAATCTACTGTGTTAATATCTTTCAGGGGAAGCCAAGGTTATGGATACAGTACCTCCTCATTCTCTACGCCAGATTCCGGCTCGCTGGATTTTTCCTCCCAAAAGCTTCTCATGGTTCCGAACCTTTCCAGGCAGTGAACAAAATCTATTTTGCTCAATCTGGTGCTGTTGTATCGCGCATTGTTTTCTTCCAATCTGTTCACTTTTAACAGCTTTTTCATCTTGTGCTTCAGTTCACCAGTTACTACTTGGATGTCAGCATCTTCCACTTTTGTCTCACACACAAGTGTGCAGCTCTGACCTTCAAATTCCCGGTGCTCTTGTCTGCAAAGAAGAAAAAACTATTTTAAAAAGAAAATCAAGGCTTCAGTTAAGCTCAGATTGGAAATAATTTACCTACCAAATGCCTGTAAATATTTGGAAAGGTCACAGAAGTAGTTTCATTTGAATAATTTGTTTAATTTCTTTACTACTTTTCTTTTGTTTTTCAACTTGGCGGTTGCTCTTTTGAACTTCCAGTTCAAGGAAGTAGTGCTAACAAGCATTAAGGAAATAGCGCGATTTTTGCAGAGTGTGTTAAATATCAAAATCGGGCATTATTTTACCACAATACAAGCTACAATACATAATGAGATAAAAAGCATGCAAATGAATACAAAGCACCTCATTATTATGCAAATCTAACTTTGCAAGCTAAGTAATTCCTGTAAAAATAATGCCAATTTTCATCTGGTGCTATTTTTTACTCTCCAGGAACATTGGGCCACTAATAATGAAGCCTGCTGCTCCTGGGCAGCTAGTTGGGAGGAGTAGCCTAGTGGTTGGGGCACGGTACTTCAGGCCGGAAGGTCGGGGGTTCAAATCCCACTAGAGGACAGCAACCTTGGGCCGGAAGGACTGGGGTTTCTAGTCCCACAGATGCTCCTTGTGGTCTTGGGCAAGCCACTTAACCCTCCATTGCCCATGTTCCCTGTAAGTATTAGTGAATGTGTCTCATATCCCCGCGTGTTAAATGTATCCCCCAATTGTGTTGTGACCGCTTTGATTGAAGGATAAGGCGGTATACAAAACTGTCTAAATAAATAAATAAATTTAGTGCAAATCTTTTTTTTTTTTTTTTACTTTTTATTTATAGAATATTCAATAATTACAAGGATATAACACTTGCAAGGAAATCGGGAAATCAAAGAATACAAATATCAAATAAGAAAAAAGCCAGAGGAAATACATTTAAGTGAAATTCCCGCTCAAGTCCACAATGTGGAGAAATCCAATAATAGAAATAATAGACCAAATTACTCTAATAGGAATTAACAGAGACATATCAGCCTAACTTCATCAAGAGGGAATAGAACAGGAAATAGTCCCACCAGTAAGGGCCCCTCGAGCATTCAAAAAGGAAATCAATTGTGATGGAAAAAAATATATAAGAATTACCTTCTAACTTTACAAGACACTTACAGGGGTATTTCAAAAAGAAAAACCCACCCAATTGAGAGACCCTGGGACGCAGAATTAAAATTTCTTTCCTACGTCTTTGGGTTGCTCTAGCCAAATCAGGAAACATACGGATCAAGCAACCTTTAAACACAGCATTTTTCTTCTTGAAAAACATTTTCAGAAGCCATTCCTTATCAGATGCCAAGGCAAAGGTTATTAAACAGGTAGCCGGGGTAACTGCCTCTGTATCTGATGACTAACATATCAGTAACATTTAATATGTCTGAGTCTTGTACACCAGGTACAGCGAAATCTGAAGAAACCTTATGACCCACAGGGATGTAATATATCTTAACCAATGGTGGACAAAGCTCAGAAGACACACCAAGCACCTCTGACAAATAGGTTTTAAACATATCTTTAGCAGAAATACCAGCCACTTTTGGGAAATTAATCATACGTAAATTAGTCTGTCTGGAATGATTATCTAAGGCAGGGGTGTCAAACTCAAATACACAGTGGGCCAAAATGTAAAACTTGAACAAAGTCGCGGGCCAGCATTGAACAAATGAACCTTTTAATATGGACCCAAACAAGATTTGCTTTAACATTGAATATGAAGCAACACTTATTACTATCCAATTTATAACTTAATAGTTCAGCTATGCAAAAACCAATTACAAATAAAAAAACCCATCACTGACATTCCTTTATGAAATAAGATTTAAATAATAATAAATAATAATTTTTAAAATAAAACAACAATAATAAAATTAATCAACCATTCAAGCCCATGTCTTGGAGTAGCAAGAAAAAGTGCATAAAGAAAACATTAATTATTGCTGTTTGCTGCACACTGATCTAATCTGATGTGCCCAAGCCAGATGCCTGGCATCTCTTCTTGGATGATAGTTCATCAATGTCTGGGCTCAGGCTTTGAGCTGAGGAAATCCTCAGTATCGAGCGAAGGTGTTCATCAGTCAGACGTCTCCTGTGAGATGTTTTGGTCATCTTCATCGAGGAGAAAAGTTGCTCACATAGATAAGTGCTGCCGAACATGGAGAGCATCTGAGCAGCTTGGGTGCGGAGCTGAGGCATTGTGTCAGGGATGAACTGTGGAAACTGGGCGGCGCCCACAGCATCATACTTTGACTTCAGCGTGTCATTACACGAGTTCAATTAGCTCCATTTGGAGGTTGGTTGGTGCGTTTTCCACATTAACTGCAAAGGGATTACTGAGCAGTTTCAAACCTACATTTCTGGACATCAAAGTCGGCAAATCGCCGGCTAAACTCAGCGCCGAGTACACTGAGTTTTTCAGCAAACTGTGCACATGGGAACAAGTTGGTAAAGAACTGCGTTTTCATGGTTTGGCAGCAGGGAAAATGGCCAAGGTTTCCTTGCAGCATCTGATTCTCCCACAGGCACAGTTTTAGTTTTAAAAGCCCTCACTGCAGCGTACATGTCTGTGATGATGCCCCCCGCCCCTGAAGCTGCAGGTTCAGCGCATCGAGATGGCTCGAGATGTCACACAGAAAGGCCAGCTCACACAGAAACTTTTTCTCCCGAAGCTCTGCTGTGTCCTTCCCTTTGCTTTCCAGAAACTGACATATTTTCTCATGCAGCTCAAAACATCTATTCAGTACTTTTCCTCGGCTTAACCATCTCACCTCTGTGTGATACGGCACGTCTGCGTATTCCGAACCACACTCCTCCAGAAAAGACTTAAACTGGCGGTGATTCAGACCTTTGGCTCTTATAAAGTTAACTACTTGTGTTACTGTGGTCATAACATGTTCCATCTTTAGGGCTTTGCCACACAATGATTCCTGATGTATGATGCAGTGATAAACAGTTAGTTCACCTGCACAGTTCTCTTCCTGCATCTTCTCCCGGACCCTGCCCACCAGTCCACTTGTTTTACCGCACATCGCTGGCGCACCATCTGTCGTTAATCCCATGAGTTTATCCCACGGCAGCTTTATTTCAGTTACGCATTTGGAAACCTCCTCAAAAATTTCCTTTCCTGTGGTTGTGCCATGCATTGATTTGAATCCCAATAGCTCCTCCGTAACACACATATTTGAGTCCACTCCACGGATGAAGACTGACAGCTGAGCAGTATCAGATGCGTCGCTGCTCTCATCCACAGCAAGGGAGAATGCAACGAAATCTTTTCCCTTTTCCAAAAGCTGGTCATACAGATTGGTGGCAAGATCACATGTGCAATCAGCTACTGTGTTTCTGCTCAGGCTCACGTTTGAAAAGGCTTGCTTTTTCTCTGGGCACACAATGTCACAAACTTTCAACATGCACTTTTTCACAAACTCTCCCTCATTAAAGGGCCGGGCTGATTTTGCGATCTCTGCTGCCACAATATAACTAGCCTTTACAGCAGCCTCACTTTGTGATGTGGCTTTTTTGAACATATTCTGTTGTGAAACCAAAACTTCTTTTCATCTCCTCCACTTTCTGGCTCCTTTGAGTCATGTCCAGGTCCTTGTACTTGTCATGGTGTTTTGTTTCATAGTGTCGTCGAATGTTATACTCCTTAGTTATAGCCACGTTGACTCCACAAATCAGACAAACAGGTCTGTCTTTTACATATGTAAACAAATATTCTGTCTCCCACCTGTCCAGAAAGTTCCTGTTGTCTGCCTTTCTTTTTGCCATTTTGGGAAGGGGGTTCCACAGTGACAGTTGTAGCTTGAGATCGCTATGACTTCTGTCACACAGGAGAGGGCGTTTCTGGGACCTGTCCTGATTGACGCACCAAAACAACAGCAAGGCATTATGGGATTTGTAGTATTAGCGATGAATGAATGCGCTGTATAATACAGCGGGCTAGCTCTAGTAGTCATTTGGTATAGCCTCGCGGGCCAAATATAATTACACTACGGGCCAAATTTGGCCCGCGGGCCAGAGTTTGACACCTATGATCTAAGGCTTCCAACCGGCTTCTCAAATTACTAAAGTCCTTCATCAAAGCCTCCGTCCGTGAATCCAAACGCTCCATATGACCAGAGGACTCAGATACTGTAGACTTCAAAACGTTGATGGCCTCAGAATTCAAAGAATAGGTCCTCTCGGCCACCGCCACCTGAGCTTGCAAGCTCTGGATCTGAGGGACAACAGCCTCTCCAAGTTGTTTAATTGCTGACCAGATGGCTTCTAATGTAAATTGCTCCGGTCTCTGCAACTCAAAGGTAAAAGGCAGATGCTCAACTGAAACAGCTGCCATATCAGGAGCCAGTACCGGTGCAGAAATTACTCCGCTTACTTCCGCCGTCAGCTGCTGGACTCCAAGCGCTCCCGGGTCAGAAGAAACTCTCGAGGTAACTTGACTACTCACCAACACGTCTAGTGGCGACCCCAGCAACTCCGGAGAGGCATCTACACAAGGCCCCATAGTGTCCCCGCCACTAGACCGCTTCCCAGGATACGCTAGCTTTGGCGGTCTCCTCACTTCCGGGGGCGTCAGATCACTGCCCGAAGGTGACGCCGAGCTCACTAGCTCCGGCGTGCACAAAGCCGGGTTTCCCGCCCCCGACTGTGGCTGACCTTCCCGAAGAATAAACGAATCCAAAGGGCCAACTACCGCGGCCCTCTGAGGTAAGTTGGAGGACACTGGTAAGGGAGTCTGAGGTACACTCCCAACCCGCACCATCCTCCGACGCGGCATCAGGAAATAACATCAGGAACAGCTGACTCTGTAAGACGCCATCTACCAGATCTCCCCGCAAATAATTTTTAGTGACAAAAAGAACAACATTCTCAGTATGTGGGGACATTTACACATTACCAGGAAATATGAACAGTACAGTTATTGCATTTACATTTTACATTTTCACTCCCACCCCCCACCCCCAACCACCTATAACCCTTCACCCTTCATGTCAGTGTGAATGCAAATCGCCCCCAGAACAGGAACAAAATGAAATGTTTAAAGAGGGGGGAGCATTCACCTCTCAACATACAAACACACTCCATTCTACACACAAACCTCCAAGGTCCCCAGGCCCCTAAAATGTAAGTAGCTCATTTCTTGCCCTGGGAGTCAAGGAATAAATATAGGCTCCCCAAAGTGCTAAAAAATGTTCCTTCTACCACACCATACCCCAAGCAGCCACTCTTTCCATCAACAGAAGGCCATGGAACAAGTTCCTCCACTCCCAAAAGGAAGGGGCTTTCCTCCCTCCATTGCTTCAAGATGCACTGTTTAGCCATCAAGCAAACTTTCCCTGGACAGCTATTTAAACAGGTGGCTACATAAAACAATCGTACTCACTCCAGTTCCCTCCAGCACTGATCCTCCCACCCCTGATTTCCCTCCAGCACAAATTCCCCTTCACCCCCCAATCTCCCCCTTGAACTTACCGGAGGTTTCCCTGTTGTCTAGTGGGCGAAACAGCAGCAATCCCCAGTTGCCTCTGCTGCATCAGGTGCCCAGGTTCAAAATGATGCCTCTGACTGTCTAGTGCTAGTCTTGCACTAGTAGCCTGACCCCCTAGCAGTAGTACTGTGAGACTACCACTAGGCGATCAGTGGTGCCATTTTGAACCTGGGCACATGATAGGCAGGAGCAACTGGGGATAGCTGCTGTCTCACTCACTAGACACCAGGGAAACCTCTATAGGTTTCAAGGGGAGAATGGGAGTGGGGGATCTGTGCTGGGGGGAATTTGGGATGTGATTGTTTTATGCACTGGTCTCTTTAAATAACTGTCCCAGGCTGTGCGTCAGCAGCCTAATATTCCGGGGAGGAAAAGCAACACCAGCTAAAAGCTGGCATTATTTTTCCAGGAATTATGCTGCTTGCAAAGTTATACACATTTGATGTTATTTGTTTTGCATAATAATGAGGTGGTTTGCATGTACGTGTTGAGCAACTCACTGCTCCTAGGTTTGAGAGTACCATGAGGACCGCTCTCATCAAAGAAGTGAGCAATGATGGAATTTGAATTTTAAGCTCCAGGGAAAAACGTCAGATGCTGTTTTACATGTTTAAATGTGCCACAGCTCTATCTAAAATTTAAATTGTATGGCATCACTCACTGTTGCTCCTGTGGACTTTAAATCAGGGAAAACAGATAAAGTCAGTTCTGGGACCTCATGTCGGTGCAGTCTGCTGGTAATTAAGTTAATTGCATGGACACATGACTAAAGCTATGTGACCCAGGTAACACTTCCTATTCACACTGCCTGAGGCAGGGCCATACCAAGGGCTTTGCAAGTGGTGCAGCCACACAGGGTGCAAGCACAGAAGGGGCGCTGATATCATCATCAGGCTTCCATGAAGCTCAAAAAAAACGAGATACAGAATGTGGCCGGGTTGAGAGGGGGCAGCAGATTTGTTAGTCGCAAAGGGCACATTTCTAACTTGGCCTGAGGTACTAACAGGGGAGGTGTGGACCCTGGAATAAGCATCGTAAATATCTGGGAGATTGTTGTTGTTAAGTGCCGTCGAGTCGGAGTCGACTCATGGCGACCCTCTGGATAGCTATCCTAAATTGTGTTCGGTCTTCAGTCAGGCGGCTTATTGTTGACAGACTGGTACCCGTAGCTGCTGTTATTGTATCGATCCATCTCATTGCTGGCCTTCCTCTTTTGCGTTGACCTTCTATCTTGCCAAGCATGATGTCTTTCTCTAATGATCTCTCTCTCCGCATGATGTGTCCAAAGTATGAAAGTCGAAGTCTTGTCATCTGAGCTTCTAAAGAAAGCTTAGGTTTGATCTCCTCTAGTACAGACTGGTTTGTTCTTCGGGCAGTCCATGGTATACACAGTATTCGCCGCCAGCATCATAATTCAAAGGCATCAATTTTCTTCCTGTCTATCTTTTTCACTGTCCAGCTTTCACATCCATATGATGTTATTGAAAATAGCATGGCTTGAACAAGTCGAATCTTTGTATGGAGAGAGACATCTCTGCTCTTGAGAATCTTATCTAGGTCTTTCATAGCCATTCTGCCAAGAGCAATGCGTCGTCTGATTTCTTGACTGCTTGTTGCTTCTTTATTGATAGTTGATTCAAGTAGGTTAAAGTTATTCACGATTTCAATTTCTTCTCCTTCAACGATGAACCTGTTGATTATGCCAGTTGTCATGATCTTTGTCTTCTTTACATTAAGGTGCAGGCCCATTTTGAGACTATGTTCTTTGATTGTGAGAAGCAAATGTTTCAGATCATCTTCACTTTCCGCCAGTAATGTGGTATCATCAGCATAGCGAAGGTTGTTGATGAGTCTTCCACCAATCTTCACACCTCTGTTGTCTTCATACAATCCTGCTTCTCTGATGATTTGTTCTGCATATAAATTAAACAGGTAGGGGGAAAGTATGCAGCCTTGTCTTACACCTTTGCTTATTTTAAACCATTCTGTTTCTCCTTGTTCCATTTGAACTGTTGCTTCTTGATCAATGTACAGATTGTGCAAGAGTACGATCAGGTGTTCTGGTATACCCATGCTTCTTAATGTGGCCCAGAGTTTCTCATGGTTTACACAGTCAAAAGCTTTGCTATAGTCGATAAAGCACAAATAGATATCCTTTTGGTATTCTTTAGTCTTTTCAAGGATCCATCTCACATTCGCAATGATGTCTCTCGTTCCTCGCCCTTTTCTGAACCCTGCTTGCACTTCAGGTAGTTCTTGTTCCAGGTATGATTGTAGTCTCTTTTGAATAATCTTCAGTAGAATCTTGCTGGCATGTGGGATCAGAGCGATTGTGCGATAATTTCCACAGTCAGTTGGATCACCTTTCTTTAGTATTGGTATAAACACAGATCTTTTCCAGTCAGTTGGCCATGATCCTGTCTTCCATATTTCTTGGCAGAGCCTTGTAAGTATGGTAACAGCTGCATCAGATTGCTGTAATACTTCTATGGGAATGCAATCAATGCCTGGTGCTTTGTTCTTTGATAAGGCTTTCAATGCTGCTTCAACTTCTTCTTTCATCACCAATGGTTCCAGATCATAAGGTATAGGTTGAAACGGCTGTTGGTCCACTTGATCTTTATCATATAAAAACTCTGTATATTCCTTCCATCTTTTCTTGATCTTCTCAGCATCATTCAACATAGAACCTTGAGCATCTTGTAACATTCCAATTCGAGGCTGGAACTTTTTCTTTAACTCTCGTAGCTTTAGGAAAGCTGATCTTGTTCTTCCTCTAATAGTTTCTGCTTCTATTTCCTTCATGCGTCATTGTAGTACTTTTCCTTGTCCTGTCTTGCTGCACGTTGGAAATCTCTGTTGAGTTCTGTGATTGTCTTTCTTTCTCCTCTGGCTTTAGCTTCTCTGTGTTTCTGGGCAATTTTCAGAGTTTCTTCAGTCATCCATTTTGGCCGTTTTTTCTTTTTTACCTTTTGTAGAGACTTCTCGCTTTCTTCCAACACAACCTTCTTGATGTCATTCCATAACTCTTCTGGAACTCTATCATTTGTATCTAAAGCAGCAAATCGATTTTGCAGGCAGTCTTTAAATTCCATTGGTATATTCTCAAGGTCATTTTTTGCTGCATTCATGAGTGGTTTGCTCTTTTTCAGCTTTAGCTTGAGTTTGCATACTAGTAGTTGATGATCTGTACCACAGTCAGCTCCAGGTTTTGTCTTTGTTGATGTTATAGAGCTTTTCCATCGTTGACTTCCACAGATGTAGTCAATTTGATTTTTATACAATCCATTGGGCAAAGTCCATGTGTACAGTCGCCGCTTGTGTTGCTGGAAGAAGGTGTTCGAGATGAATAGATCGTTGGTCTTGCAGAATTCTATCAGTCTTTCTCCAGCTTCATTTCTGTTGCCAAGTCCATATTTTCCAACTACTTTGTCTTCTTCTTTGTTGCCAACCTTTGCGTTCCAATCACCCATGACTATCAGGATATCCTGTTTGCATGTTCTGTCAATTTCAGCTTGTACTTGTTCATAGAACTCTTCAATTTCATTCTCTTCTGCAGCTGTTGTTGGGGCATATACTTGAATTATAGTTGTGTTGATAGGCATTCCTCGTAGACGAATAGAGATTAAGCGTTCGCTGACTGCACTGTATTTCATTACAGTTCTTGCAAGTTTCTTCTTTATTATAAATGCAACACCATTTCTTCTTTGTCTTTCATTTCCAGCAAAGTAGACCATGTGATCATCTGATGCAAAGTGCCCGATGCCAGTCCATTTCAGTTCACTGACACCTGACACATCAAGTTGTACACGTTCCATTTCATTCTTGACCACCTCCAACTTCCCTTGGTTCATGCTTCGTACGTTCCATGTTCCAATGTGTAAGACATCTTTACAGCTTCTGACTCTCATTTCATGCGCAGCTACATCAGCAGTCAGATGTCCCGAGGTCTTTGATCCAACCACATCATAAATGCTGGCTTTACTCTGAAAAGTCTTCAGCTCTTCACCAGTAGCTAGTTGAGTGCCTTCCAACCTGGGGGTCTCATCTTCCAGCACTACAGCACAATTTGTTTTGTTGTAACTATCCATTGGGTTTTCATGGCAAGATACAGAAGTAGATTGCCGGGCCTTTCTTCCGCGCAGTTTAAGTTTGGTGTTGTTGCCGTTGTCACAGAAATGTGATCCTCCGCCGTCAACACTATCCCATTCTGCTGCTGCCCAGATGGGTGGTTTGTCTTGGTCTGGCATCTCAGCTGAGACCTGTCCATCTTGGGAGACCCTGCCAGTAGTTAAACTACCGATAGTTTAGCTCTCAGCATCACTGATGCACACAAGCCCTCACAGCACGACAAGCTGCAAACCAAGTGAGGGGTCTGGGAGATTAACAAGGGAGAAATAGGAGTTCATCCCCCGGGGAAGAATTGGAAAGTATAAAGAAGCTTGATCAGATAAGAGGTGAGAGTAAGAGTAAGAGTAAGAGGAGCATGGTAGAGATTAGCCTCAGGAAACTCTCTTGTCAACGGGGAGACTGCTGACACTATCCATGAAGGTGTCGCCAGATACAGTGAGGGACACTCCATCAGAGAAGGACTTTTTTGCTACCAATCTGACCCATAAAATTGCTCATCCAGCAGGGCCCAGTGGGGTTCAAGACAAAAGAAATCAGCCAGAAGGAAAAGAAACCGACAGGGCAATTAGCCAAGCTAAAGTTAGAGGTGGAGAAAGAACATGTCTAAACTGGATCTTCCAGGATTTTCTCCTGCCCTATCTGTGGAAGGACCTCAATCATGCTAACTCAGCCAGAGGCCTTTGGTATTCCAAAATACCTGAGGTTCTAAGTACTGGAGTGTGTGAAGAGAGAAAGATAGAGGGAGAGTGATTTAAACACTCCTTATGGCCTTGAGCAAGTCACTTAACCCTCTATTGTCTCAGAAAAATCCAAGTTATCAATGTCCCTGTTTAATGTACATTACCAAGTTTAAGTTTCAATGTAAACCACTTTGATTGAAATGATAAAGCGGTATATAAAACCTATTAAATAAATAAAAACATTTGGTCTGGAGAATCAATTGGGGAACTATTGGGGAAATAGGTAAGTAAATATTACAGATCTACCTCAGCTGAAGAGTTGCTACTTGAATCTCATTTTTGGAAAGAAGTTAATTGACTTTGTTGGCCCCAATAAAGTTGGACTTTTGTTCCACCCACTGGTGCTGCGTGACTGCTTGAAGGAGCCCCATACTACTCAAGAAATTCTAATCCAGTCAAACCCGTGTAGTTGCTTACCTGTAATGGGGATTCTCCATAGACAGTAGGGGTATGCAGCCACATTATGATGGTGATGTCTCTCAAAGGCATCGGAACACCATGTTCCATGGGGGGGGCAAGCTCCACCCCTGGCAAACTCCATGCACCTGCAATCGCCGGCCTTCCCCTTCTGTCTGCCCACAGAGATCCAGCCTCCAGTAGGCAGACAGGAGGGATCTGTGCCACGATCACAGCACTCTTCTGCCCATGGGAGATGGGATCACCATGGGCAGCCTGCTGCTTGTCAGGTCACAATCGCCGGCCTTCCCCTACTTCTGCCTGCAGGAGATTGGATCCCCTTGGGTCAAAGTAGGAGAAGCCCCGATTGCAGAAGCAAAGTTTTGGTGGAGCCAAGGCCCCTGTGGCCCCCCCCCCTTCCAATTTCCATGACATCTTCAACGGATCCATTGTGCTGGATTCTCCCCCAGTCTAAAGACCTATGAGCATGTGTTACTTGTGCCTTGCCCACCAAAGGCCTTTGGAATTCCAGTATATGCAAAGCTAAGTGCTAACAAGGAGTCTCATGACATACGTTGACAGTGTAGCAGGTACTGTAGCAATTGGGAATGTTGGGAAGGTTGTCCTTATGTTGTTGGCTTCTTGCCTCTTCCTCTTTTTGTTTTGTGGGGTTGGCAGGTGGCTGCATACCCCTGCTGTTTACGGAGAACCCCCATTACAGGTAAGCAATTACATTTTCTCCGCAGACAAGCAGGGGGAATGCAGGCATACTATAATGGTGAGTCCAAAGCTGAAGGCCGCCTTTCAAGTTATCTGGCAAGGGTCACCTAGGTATGATGGGATGAGGAAGATTGAGCAACATTAGATTACTGTGCAAAGAGGTTACGAAGCACTGCCTGACTGAAGGCAGTGTCTGCTACAGAGAAATGGTCCACACTGTAATGCTTAGTAAAAGTGTGGATAGATGTCCAAGTTGCAGCCTTGCATATTTCAGCCATGGAGACCGAAGCAAGGATGGCAATGGAGGTTGCCTTTGCTCGGAGGCTATATAGCCCAATGTGACCAGTTTGCTGGATTTGAACTTGGTCAAACTGTAACAGAAAGAGATATAGTCCGATATCCGATATAGTCCGATATCCAGATTGCAATGGTTCACTTGGATGCCGAGAATTGATAAGGTTGAAGGTAACAAAGAGCTGAGACGAGTGACGAAGCTCCTTGGTGGCCTCCAAGTAATACAGGAGAGCATGGCAACAGTCCAGGGTGTGGAGGGAGGCTTTGGGGGGAGGCAGGGGTGGATTTTGAAAGAAAACAGGTAGTACAATTGACAGACTGAGGTGGAAAGGAGACACAGTTTTTGGAAGGAATTTTGGATGGGTGCGCAGAACCACCCTGTTATGGAGAAACTGCTTGTAAGGAGGGTAGTAAGCTAGTGCCTGCAACTCACCAATTCTTCTGGCAGAAGTAAAGGTGACCAGGAAGGTAGTTTTCTACATGAGGTGCTTGAGAGAAACTTCTCCAAGGGGTTTGAAAGGAGCTCTCATAAGCTGTGGAAGGACCACATTAAGATCCCATGTGACTGTTGGTGGATGCACGGGGGCCTCATATTCATTAAGCCTTTGATGAATCTGGAGACGAGTACGTGCAGCACCACCAATTTTCCATCGATAAGAATGTGAAAGGCCGCTATTGCCAAAAGATGATATCACAATGAAGTGGCCTGGAGACCAAACTTAGAAAGATGAGAAAGGTAGACAAGGATCTGATCCACTGGACAATCTATCGGGTTGGGGCTATGTGAGAGGACCCAATGCATGAAGCGTGACCACTCACATTGGTAGGCTTTTCTTGTAAATGGTTGGAAGCTAGAACAATGTCGCGGACTTCATCCAAGAGTGATAGATATTTCATCAAATAGTGCTCAAGTTCCAAACAGAGAGCACTAGGCTTTATAGAATAGGGGTGAAGTAGAAGTCCCTAATACTGAGTGAGGAGAAAGGAGTCAGTCCCCAGAGGAATTGGACTCTCCTTCGACATGTCTAGCAGGTGCGGAAACCAGAAACTTTAGTGCACCATTTGTGCATAGTGAACGTGACATCTTGCACACTTACAACCACGTCAAAGTGCAGAGAGGGGATTAGCATGAGCATTACCTGCACACAAATGGCTGTGTAGATAGTAGCACAGTACTCATTAAATTACATTATAATGATCTATGTGTATTCAAATGACATGGTAATGAAGTCATTACCTATTCCACCCAGATGCAAAAACATGTGCAGAAGACCGAGAGGCCAAATGTAGAGTTTAATAGTGGCACTGTTCAAATGCTTGATCGGAGGTGAAGTAAAACTTCAGCTCGTGTAGGAAAAGACAACTTTGGTACATATAGGCATAGGTGTAGTTTGGGGGGCCCTTGGGGAGCAGTGCCCCCCTCCCAAATGTTGCAGGCACTAATGGTGAATTGATCCCGCTGCTAGAATGACTTCCTTGTCCTTTGCCCTCCATGAAAGTAAGAAGGCAAACTACACTGATGCATATAGGAAAAAACGGATTAGCATGTAGGAGAATAGAAATGTTTTCTGGTGTGATTTACCTGTTGGTGGCTTTGCAGTGGGTCCATTCCTTACTGTGCCAATAAAACATACAGGTGCCCTCAACAAACCAGCTTCAGGTGCTAATGTTAAGCGCACAACTTTCCCCACTGCCATGTGGGTAACAATTATTATCCGCACTGAAAATAGTGATTTTAAATATAATACATTTTTTAAATTTAAATTTTGCTATAGATATGTCACCACTAGTGCATAGGTGTTCTGCGCATGCATCTGGTGCCCGCTGCACATTTAGTGCACAGGTTTTGTGTATATCTCATTTGCATACACTTTGCTTGTAGCATACTGGTGCACCACTTTTGTGGCGCTCTCGCACTAGAAAAACGTGTGCATGGCTTTTATTGCACAGCTCTAATGCTGGCTTTCTGTACTGGCCCCAAAGTTCTGTTATTAATATGCAGGGCCATCCTTAAAGGGCCTTTTCATAGCCTCTGTGCCTGGTTGCAGGGGGGCATGGCTATTGGGAGGTGGGCTCCTCAATAGTCACCACGCTCTTTGAGGATGCCCTGCACATTAATACCAGCACAAATACATTTTCTCCTGTGTACCACGAAAAATACAAAGATATCAGAGATACTGTTCATTCCATTTCCAGAACTAGTATATTCAAACCACTAAACCTAACTAAAACATTTTTCCTGGGCAGCTCAGCCTCTGTTGTTGGTGCCTGGCTGAATGTAATTCACTTTGAGCTAACCCCAAGGCCGGCCCAACCATCAGGGAAACCAGGCAGCTGCCTAGGGTGGATGCTTATGGGAAGCAGCAAAGAGCAGGACATTCAAAGCAAAACAATAGATTCTGACAGCCAGGGGGCATAAAGCTTAAGGTTTGCCTAGAGTGCCAACACTTTGAATGAACTCTGGGGCCAGCTCTGGCTGCTCCTGAAAAGGGCCTGAGCTAAATCCAAAATTCTTGCCCTTCTCCTTCCCTTTCTGCAGGGGCCGGGCTGGAATGGACTAGACTAGACTACTTTATGTTTATGCGGGGCTTTTTATGAGGAGGTATGGGGTGGTCTGGAATACTGCTACCTTTTTCATTGCTACTAAAACTAACCCATGGTATGAAAGAGCTCTGCATGTGAGTACTAACACCTTTTTTTCTAGGACCTCAGAAAACACCCACATACAGGAACAGAAGCGAGGGGCATCTTGAATGATTTTCAGAAGACTGTGTTCGTGAGTAACTAGCTAAATTAAAAGTAGACAAAGCTGTGGGTCCAGATGGGATACATCCAAGAAAACTGAGGGAACTTGGGGACCAGGCTCTATAATGAGGCCGAGTGAGGCGGTGGCCTCGGGCAGCAACTTTTTGGAGGCGGCAAAAAATGCCCTCAAAAAGACCGCCTCACTCGGCCTTCAAAATTAAAAAAAAAAATGTGCAGGACAAGCTGCTGCTGCTGCTTCTTGGCAGCGGCAGAATCAGCGGCCCACAGCCCCACGCCCCTTCCCACTGCCCCGTAAGAGCCCTGACATCTTTGCAGAGCCGTAGGAAGGAAAAGCATTTCTCTTCTTTCCTGCGACTCTGTTAAAGTTGAGCCCGCCGGCGCTGAGGGTAATCTAGGAATTTCCTGTCTCTGCAAAGGTGAGCCAGGGCATTGATTAGGAAATGCAGGGCTCTTCCTGGGGGGGAGGGCTTGGACTGGTAATGAGCTAATGAATTGAGCAGGGCAGGGCTGGGCTGGGGGGGGGGCTAGCCTCGGAAATGGTCTGATTGGGGGGGTAGGACTGGTATTGGGCTGATCAGGGGGGTTAGGATTGGTAGTGGATTGATGGAAGGACTAGCACAGGCAATTGGCTGATGGGGGAGGGCTAGAACTGGGAATGGGCACTTAAGGGAGGCTAGGACTGGAAATGGGCTGATTGGGGGAGTTAGGACTGGAAATGGGCAGACTGGGAGGGCTAGGACTGGAAATGGACTGATCAGGGGACTTAGGACTGGAAATGGGCAGACAGGGGCGGGGCTAGGACTGGAAATGGGCTTATTGAGGGTGTTAGGACTGGTAATGGGCTGATGGGGAGCTAGCACTGGAAATGGGCTGATCGGTGAGCTACCAATGGAAATGAGCTAGGACTGGTAAAGTGCTGATGGGGGAGCTAGGACTGGAGTGGGCCGATAAGGGGGATAGGACTGGAAATAGGCTGATGGAAAGAAGTGAAGAAAACGAAAGAAGAGATAAGAAATGGCAGATGGACCACAGACCACAGAAAGAGAGCTAAGAGAAGACAGGAAAACAGAAGCCTCAGATCGGGACCAGCATGATCAGAGAATAAAATGGTCAGACAACAAAGGTAGA
This sequence comes from Ichthyophis bannanicus, assembly GCA_033557465.1. Lineage (NCBI taxonomy): Eukaryota > Metazoa > Chordata > Amphibia > Gymnophiona > Ichthyophiidae > Ichthyophis > Ichthyophis bannanicus. The sequence continues at coordinate 1,174,882,087 of CM066031.1, forward strand.
AAAAATAATTTTATTTCATTTTAGTGAATGGACCTTGTGCTTTCTTTATATTTTACACCGTATGGTGAACTGTATATCTTATTTATCTGTTGTTGCACTGCATGCGGAGTCTAGCTTCTTGGGGTTTCCGTTTAAATTTTGTCTACATATTTTTATTTTTACTTTAGATTGTGGTTACTTATTCTGTACTTGATGAGGGTCTGTGTTCTGAGTGTGTGACTGAGGCCAGGTGTTCTGTTAACATTTTATGGAGTTTGTACATAAAGATTTATACTGTATTGTAGTAATTTGACATGTTCAGCTTTTCCAATTGGTGTATGGATTGTTCCAGGGCCCACTGTAGTATTTACAGTGATGCTTTCTTTGGATGGGCTCCTTATATGAGTTTTGGAAGTTGGTGCTGGTATGGTATGATAGATTTGCTCTATAGATACTCAGTAACTTTATTGTAGGGTTTTGTATTAGTTCACAATATGCCTGATACTGGAGAATGTTTGTTGTTGTTGTTGTTAGTGAGATGATCAGAATCAGATTTTGTTTTTTTTAAGATATTGAGTTCTGTGAGTGAATGTCCTGGTTCTGCTCTGCACCCACTGTTGAAGGGGGTTCTGTGGATGCAAAATATATTTTGAAAAAGAAAAAGCAAGAACCATAACGCAGTTTATAACAACAAAATAAAAATGAGTTATAATTCAGTTTTATAAACTGTGCTGTGGTTCTCATTCTCTTTTAGTTCCTTGGTGTACAAACAACTTGCATTTCCTCCATATAATCTAATCAGCTTTTTGGTTTGGTTCAGTCCCTGATTGGAGCTTTGAGAAAGCCCTGCCCCCCCCCCCTCTATTGGGGGGGGGGGTGCCAACTCATCCTTCGCCTCAGGCAGCAGATTGCCTTGAGCCGCTCCTGTTGGGGATGTTCTAGCAGCTCCACTGGCCAACCTTTTCAATGCCTCTTTGGAGTCGGGAGTGGTGCCAGAGGACTGGAGAGAGCCACATGTGATCCCTTTATACAAAAGCGGAAGTAAGAATGTGGTTGAAAACTACAGGCCGGTTAGTCTAACCTCTGTGGTGAGTAAATTATTGGAAACGCTGCTGAAAGAGAAAATAGTGAGGTTTCTAAAGTCTAATGGATTACCGGATACGAGGCAGCATGGATTCACCAGAGGCAGGTCTTGTCAGACAAATCTGATTGATTTCTTTGACTGGGTAATCAGGGAGTTGGACCGAGGGAGAGCCCTAGATGTGGTGTATTTAGATTTCAGCAAAGCCCTTGATACCATTCCACACAGGCGACTTATAAACAAACTGAGCACCCTAGGGATGGATCCTAAAGTTACTGCTCGGGTTAGAAATTGGTTGAGTGGGAGGCGGCAAAGGGTACAGGTAAATGGAGCTCACTTTGAGGAGAAGGAAGTTGCCAGTGGAGTGTCCAGGGACGTATTCTTGGTCCGATTCTTTTTTTTTTTCCAATCTTTATTAAATTTTTTCAGCAATTACATTCCAGAAATATGATATAAGCAATGTAATTTATCCATATGAAACTGGATAACAGATTTCTATTTTTACCACACAGAACTGAATTGCCTGTCCTTTCTACTCCCCTTTGTCCCTCCCACCCATCCTCCTCCCACCCCCCTCCCGCCCTTTTATACCTTTTCTACTTCAAGGCAGGTAACGAGGCCCAGGTACACTTCTCCTTATTAGTGAGCTCATGACAATTCCCATTCTTGTACCCTTCATCTTATTAAACCCTCCCTTTTCCAACCCCTCCTCTATTTCTTAACCACTTCCAGACCCCCTTCCATTGCCTCTCCACCTCCTTCCCTCTCTTCCCTTTTTTAGGCCTGTCAGTCTATGCATCAAGTACAGGTAAGCGAGGCGTCTCGCGTATGCATCTATACGTGGCAGATGTGTCCTTTCCAATGCGAAGAATTTCTCACCTTGCTGTCACAATGCAATATTTCAATATTGCCCAATCGCCCCTCGACTCTACATTATCCCTCTTGTGGAGCAGAAATATCTCAGGGGCCTGAGGCAGTTCTCTACCTGTGATTTTTTTCAGTGATTATAATCTGCCCCCAATAGTGGTTCACCATTGGGCACGTCCACCACATATGCAACCAGGTTCCCTTACCCCCACAATTCCTCCAGCATTCATCCGATTGCCTCATCCACGCCTTATACATTCGTTCTGTAGTTAAATACCACCTACTTAGCAACTTGTAGCCATTTTCTCGTATATGTTCGATAACTTTGCTACCTCTTATACTATTCTCTCCCATTCAGTGATATCCCATGTCATCCCGAAGTCATTTTCCCATTTAATCATATAGCTCAGTTTTCCTGAGCTCCTCCTGGTTAGACCTCTATAAATACGTGACAAAACCCCCTTCCTACCTAATGAACCCAAGTAACTACCCTCAAACCAAGCTGTTTCCGCCTATATATCTTTCCATTGTTCATGACGTCTTAAGAAAGTGCTGATTTGCACATAAGGGTACCTGTCTCTTTCTGTTAAATGATACAGGTCCCTAATTCCTTCAATATCCCTCACTCCCTCCCTGTGGACAATCTGAGATACCTGACTTTAGACCCAGCTTCGCCCACTTGTGAAACACCAACCTTCTGGGCCCTTTGCCATCTCCAAAACAAACTTTTAGGGACATTGCGTGCGAGCACCGCCTACCCCCTAGCATCGGCCTTCGGTGCTGCTGCCAGATACTCAGGGTGTGCCTTACAAAGGGGTTCTGTCCCCTCCTCCCTCCACACCAGTCTTTCCAAGGCAGCTGGCAGTAGGTTTGACCCTTCCATAATAACCCAATGTTTCTGTTGCTCCCTAAGCCAGGAATACACTGCCCTCAACTGAGACGCTATATAATTCTTGGAAAGGTTAGGTACCCCCAGTACCCCATCCATTCGGGCACCCTGAACAATCCGCGTTGCTACCCTTGGAGCTCTATTCTGCCATATGAAACGGTCTACTTGTTTTTGCAAGCACTGCAAAGCTTTTGTCACGAAAATAAAAGAGAAAACGGGGCACTAATAGCATCTTTATAGCTGCAATGCCTCCGAACCACGAGATATAGCCCCTTCCTCAATCGCTTAACAATTTCTTATAATTCAGATCGTACAAATCTCCTATATTCTCCTCTATTTGCTCCACCAGATTGCGGACTGCATGTTTTGCCCACCTAAACGGATAGCTTCTCTGTAGCCGGGTTCTCTGTTCTTCAGCCAATGTTAAGTTTAATATCTCTGATTTGGACCAGTTGATGCAAAAACCTGCTAGTCTCCCATATTCCTTAAACTCCCACATAAGAGTGGAAGAGTCCTCTGGGGGCGACCCACCATTAATAAAATATCATCTGGAAAAATTGACATCCGGTATTCACTCTGCCCTATTTCAACCCGTTGTATATCCAGACTCATCCATATCCGGGCTGCAGTGGCTCTAAAGATAATGCGAACAAAAGCGGTGAGAGGGGACATCCTTATTGTGTACCCCTACCCTGTGGTTAGAATCTCGAGTAACCCCTGTTTACTCTCACACAAGCTTTTGACTTAAAATAGAGAGCTCTTATCCACCCTAGAAATCCTGCTCCGAACCCCATACTATCCAGGACTGAGAACAAAAAATTCCAGGACACCTGATCAAATGTCTTTTCGGCATCTAATGAGAGGAGTATAGCTGGTTCTTGTTTTTGTTTCACTGCCCATATCACGTTAAGTATTTTGCAAATGTTATCAGCCACCTGTCGCCCAGGGATAAACCCCGCCTGATCTTCGTGAACTAATTTTCCCAGAACTCCATTAAGCCGGCCAGCCAGTAGATGGGTCTGTAGGATGCACAATCTTGGGGATCCTTCCCTTCTTTATGTATTAATGAAATGCTTGGCCATCCCACTGTTTCCATCAACAACTCTCCCTGTCTTGGCAAGCTGAACAGGCGTGTCAAAGACCCAACCAAGGCTTCTTTAAACTTTTTATAAAAGGTGGCTATTCGGCAATGTCCCGGCCCTTGATGGCTTAACTTAAGCATTCTTAACACCCGCTCAACTTCTCTTTCTGATCTATTTTCTCCAGATAAGGTAGTGGTACTGACTCGAGGTTGCTCTTAATATCTTCTTCTGGCGGGGCCGGAGCAGCTGCGTATAATTTTTTGATAGTACTCGACAAATGCTGATTGTATCTCCTGTTCCTTCTTTACAACTATCCCTTCCTTTGTCCTTATCCGCATGATCTGGGATCTAATCTTCCTCTGCTTTAATTGGTCCGATTCTTTTTAACATCTTTGTTAGTGATATAGCGGAAAGGTTGTCGGGTAAGGTTTGCCTCTTTGCAGATGATACCAAAATTTGCAATACATTAAAGACACCTAGGAAGGTATAGATAACATGAGTGACTTAGCTAAGCTTGAAGAATGGTCTAGAATTTGGCAGCTGAGATTTAATGTTAAAAAATGCAAGGTCATGCATTTGAGCTGCAGCAATCCAAGGGAGCAATATAGTATAGGGGTGAAGTACTTCTGTCCACTAAAGAAGAGTGTGACCTAGATGTGATTGTGTCTGATGATCTTAAAGTAGTTAAATAGGTAGAAAAGGCAATGGCGAAAGCTAGGATGATTGGATGCATAGGGAGAGGAATGGCCAGCAGAAGAAAGGAGGTGATAGTGCCTCTGTATAAGTCTTTGGTGCGACCTCATTTGGAATATTGTGTGCAATTCTGGAGACCACACCTTCAAAAGGATATAAACAGGTTGGAGTCGGTGCAGAGGGTTGCTACTAAAATGGTTAGTGGTCTTCGTTATAAAGCATATGAGGACAGACTTAGGGAGCTTAATATGTATACTTTAGAGGAAAGGCGGGATAGAGGTGATATGATCAAGACGTTTAAATACCTCCATGGCATAAATGCACAGGAGGAGAGTCTCTTTCGACTGAAAACAAGCTCCGCTACAAGGGGACATAGGATGAGGGTGAAAGGGGATAGACTCAGGAGTAATATGCGGAACTATTTCTTTACGGAGAGTGGTAGATGGCTAATGGTCTCCTAGTGGAGGTGGTAGAGTTGAGGACAGTATCTAAATTCAAAAAATCACATAAATGCTGTTGAATATTGGGCCCACTGTTTGTCATGGCAGGCACTCTTGGAGAATACGGGGCACTTTATTAATACCACAGGTACACTAAAAAAATTTTTTTTTAAACTGCCTCTAATGTTTCGATTGATTTTTACGTTTTTTGGTGTGCTGAATCCAAATCTGGTAACCAATTTGCTCCATCACGTACAGATTTTTTGCTACATTGGGTTAGCAGTTTGAGGTGAACGTTTCAGATTGAGTGCGATCGAGATAAAAGTTTCTTGGATGAATTCTTTATACTAATTGTTTAGTAGTTATTCAAATAAGAATAAAGAAAATTGTAACAAGGCAGCACATAAGAATAATGTCAACAAAACACACTGTGATGGTAGCAAAATTGTCTGCACTTAAAACAGCCACATACATGTGCACAAACATTGAGCATATAAGAGCGAGGTTAGACACAAAGCAAAGCAAAGAAATGTGCAAAAAATGTTGTACAGGTATGTATGTAAGAATAGAAAACGCAAACCGCACCATTGCAATACATGAAGACAAACACCAGATGGTGTGAAAATAAAATTCTAATAAATGAGATCCGACACTGTGGTAATAACTAGCAAATTTTTATTTCAAAGTTTAGTAAAAACACGATATTTGTCAACACAGTTTAGATTTTAAAGTCATTCTTGGGTCAATCAATCTCCTGGTGGGCCCGTTTCTTCTTCCCCCGAATGCTTCTCTTGGTGCGCTGCTTGGCGTATTTTTCATCTGGGGTTTCCCGCAGCAGCAACCAGCAGAAATCAGCCATCATAGTGGTGTTCCATCTTCCTTGGTACCTTCTCTCTGCGTCCTTGATGTCCTGGTGAAACCTTTCACCTTGTTCTTCACTGTACGACCCCATGTTTTCGGGAAAGTAGTTCACATGGGAGTGCAAGAAATGGACTTTCAGGCTCATGTTACAAGGCATTGAGCATCCTGGCAACAATATCCTTATAGTTCTCATCCCGCCTGTTCCCCAAGAATTTGAGAACAACATCCTTGAAGGAATCCCAGGCTTCTTTTTCCTTCTTAGACATCGTTTCAGCGAATGCTCCATCTGAAATGAGTTTCCTTATATCAGGGCCAACAAACACTCCTTCCTTTAGCTTTGCTTCAGAAAGTCGGGGGAACTTTGAGCAAAGGTACCGAAAGCACTCACCATCTTTTGGAAGGGACTTGATGAATTGCTTAATGAGACCCAACTTAATGTGGAGAGGTGGTAATAGAATTTTATCACGAGGTACCAAGCTCTCATGAAGAACATTTTCTCACCGGGTCTCAAATACTCCCGAATTGGCCAGTCTTTTTTCCCCCAGTGTAGGTCGCGGGCCCGGCTATCCCACAAGCAAAGGAAGCAGGGATATTTGGTGAAACCGGATTGCTGCTCTAATAGCATGGATAGAATTTTAAAGTCTCCACAAATCATCCACTTATGCTCATCATAACGAATCTTCTGAAGAATCAGGGCCAAATTCTCGTATTTTTCTTGGAGAATAACAGAGTGAGCAATAGGAACTGAAGAGAATGTGTTGCCATTATGAAGAAGAACACCTTTTATGCTGTCTTTTGACGAATCAATGAACAGCCGCCATTCAGCAGGATCATACTTGAGTTTAAACTTTTCCATCACTCCGTATATATCGTTGCAAAATATCAAATCTTCCTCTTTGCTGAAATACTTCAAAAATTGTGTCTCGCGGTTGCGGTACCAATAAAAAGTTGTTTCTGGTGACAATAGATTTTTCTGTTTAAGCCAAGAACCTAGCAGTTGGGCAGCATCTTTTGGAGTCCTAAATCCCGGACTAAATCATTCAATTCAGCTTGAGAGAAAAGTTCAGGTTTCGGATCTGGTTCAGTTTCAAACTCGGAAGTACTGGACTCATCGGGAAAAGCCATCTGATGAGTCTCATCATGATCAGAACCGTCCACACAAATATGATCCAAAGATTTTGGTGGTTCAGGCACAGGTACTTCGTTGCTATGAGGCATAGGCCTAATTAAAGAGGGAAGGTTGGGGTAACTTATTACGTTCTTATTTTTTAAGTTGTATCCCTTCACAATGCAAGAGCAAAAATAGCAGTCACTGCTGTGGTCTCTTTGTTCACGCCATATCATAGGTATTCCAAAACGAAATGCTTGTTTTTTACCTTTCATCCATACGCGTAGATCTTCCTCACATGTCTTGCACACTTTGTGAGGAGCCCACGGTTTGTCTTGATCGCCTAACTTCAAACCGAAATAGGCGAAATATACTTTTTTAATAAATGCAGAAATGTTCCTCTGCCGCTTTTTCACGGTATATTCCCCACAAATAAAACAAAAACTGTCCGGAGAGTTGACGCAACCTCTGGCTTTGTGAGCCATCACAAATACACAGCACTGCAAACTACAACTGTAGTGAACCACTTCGGAATAAAGCTGGATTACGACTGAGCAAACAAAAGGTAATAATGAACTTGCAAGAAACTGAAATTTGACAGGAACGTTCATGTCGCAACCACCGTGTTTGAGCGAGCGAACGAGGCGAGGCGAACAGGAAAGAACATGCGCCAGCGCGAGTACTGGATTTAGCCCCCGCCTCCCAATTGTCCTGTTAATGTATAAAATGAATACAAAACACTCTAAAATATCATGAGGGAGTGTTTCTAGTTAGTTAACCATTACAACCTCTATTTTTGGCCAAGAAAATAAACTGCAGTCGGCTAAAAAGAAATTATGTGAACATTCCTTATATGGGTAAGAAATCTAATTTTGCAAGAAAACGTGACGTGATGGAACATTTTGGCTATTTTTCCTGGATTCAGCACCCCAAAATCTATAGGAATCAGTTGCAAAACTGGAGGCAGTTTTTTGGTAGTGTACCTGTGTACTTGTTGGCCATGAGTTAATTTTAGAAGGCAATGTAAAAGGTGCCAGTACTTAGTATCACCACCTACCTCCCGTAAAAAATCCCTGGGTACATATATGCATCATTTAAACTACAAAAGGTTCTCAACTGAACTCGTATCACGTCGGGCATAAGATGAAAAAGGTTTAATTGGGCGCAAATGCACCAGAAAACAATGGCGGGCACGTCTTAGTACTTTAGTGGGCTCAAAAGAGAGGAGTTTTCCCTTTAGGATTAAGAGCAGGATGACACCGCAGCGCCGAGGGGATAAGAGGGAGGGAAGGCGAGGCGCGGGCAGCGGGACTACAGTTCCCGGGTTGCCGCAGGGCGCCGGCTGGGGGTGGGAGCTCTCGCCGAGGCGGACAGGAGCGGCCCGCTGGGGCTCCGCTTCCCGGCCATGGCCGATACCGGAGCCTCGGAGTCGCAGCTCGTGCGCTGCCCCGTCTGTCTGCAGGAACTGGCGGCCGCCCTCATCAACTCGCATCTGGACGGCTGCCTGCAGCGCACCGGCAACTCCACCACGGCGTCCCCCTCAGCCCTGCAGGCCCACAAGCGGATGCGGCTGTCGCAGGGGCAGCAGCATGAGGGGGAGGCCGAGGCCGCCCCCTTCCCGCTCTTCTCCAAGTCCAGAAGCGGGACGGAGAGCGCCTGCTCCTCTCCCCCGGCCAGAGGCCGCGGGGCCGAGGCGGACGCCACCCAGGAGCTCGCCTCTAGGGCTACCTCGTATCCAACGAAGAGCATGCCCGAGAAGCTGGACGGGAAGCCGCTGGCTGACAAGATGAGGCCCTGCTCTCTGGAGGATTACGTGGGCCAGAATAAAGTGCTAGGGGAAAGCACCCTGCTGCGGACTCTGCTGCACGCCTACGAGATCCCCTCGCTCATCCTCTGGGGACCGCCCGGCTGCGGCAAGGTGAGTGCTTACGGACGCCTCCCAGACTTGCTTTTATTTTTGTTTTTGTGGGGGGTTTTTCTTTCAATCTATTTCTCGGGCTAATGGCTTGAAAGAAATCTCCCCCCCCCCCCCTCCCCTTCCCTTGAGTGACAGCTCTGTGTCACTCTATATACAGTACTGTAGTTTCAGTGCTTTGCCTCTTTCGGGCGTCCAAAGACTTACAAGTTCCCCTTTTCCCCCAAATGAATTGTTGCGTCTTTATCTGTATTTAGTTCACAACTTTTCAGTAGTACCTCAAGGTGAGTTACATTCAGGTTCAGTAAGTATTTCCTATCTCTGCTTACAACCTAAGTTTGTACCTAAAGCAGTAGAAGGTTAAGTGACTTACTCAAGGTCACAAGGAGTCTTGATGGAATTTGAACCATGACTTCCCTGGTTCTCAGCTCATTAGTCTAGCCACTGAGATACTTCTCCACTACATCAGGGCTGGCCTGGCCACTAGGCAGACTGGATGATGGCCTGGGGCGGCAGACCCTTGTGGGTGGTACGGCATGACTCTTTAAAGCAGCTGCTTTGTTCTACCACTTTGATGCCTGTGGCAGGCCAAGCGCTTCAGCACCCACATGCATTGGAGAGGGCAGAAGAGGCATGCCATCAGTGTACATGTGGGTACTGAAGCGCATGGCCTGCCAGGGCACTGAAATCGTGGCTGCTTTCAAATTGTTGGAAGGGTCACGTCGCTGCCCCCCTCCCGGTAAGATGATGGATTTGGAGGAGAGGAGCTGTGCAGCGGGAGCTTCTACTGCATACCCAATAATTTATTCTTTGTTATTTCTGTGGAATGACAGGCTATAGTGTGAAAATTAAAAAAAAAAACAAAAGTATTTATATGATGGTGCAACAAGAACAATTTTACTTACACATACACATGCACTTTGTTTTATTTCCCAGCCTCCTTAGATTCTAGTTACATCCAATATTGCGTTTATTCCATTGGATGAAAGGCTGCCACATCTTGTCTGCTGCTATCACCACTCGGGCTATAGTCAAACAGAGAATGCTGGCCACCTGCTTAGTATTTGGTCTCAGTACTTTTGCACTTCTACACACTTCCACCAAATGTGGAAAACATTTCTACTACCCCATGCAGGCTCTAGCACCATTCTCTAACTTCCCCCAAACATCTTATGCAACCCTACTGGAGAATAATGCCAATGAAAGTGAAGTTTATAGCCATCCTCCGCTGTTGGTGGGAATTGCTATTCCTTTAATCCTTTGAAACATGTGGACCCATTGCTCTCTTGTCAAGGGCCTCCCCAGACCTCTCTACCATGCCACTAAACTAGGTTTCTTTCCTAGCGGCTCAATCCACATGTCTTCCATATCCTACTAGACCAGTCCACTCCAGACAAGTGGGTTGTGTTCCCCTATCAGCAGATTGGTGGAGACAAAGAACCAATGAAAAGCCCAGGTTTCAATAATGTCACTCCCATGCCTCTATCCACCTCAGCCACCAAAAGTCTCTGCAGTATTTCTTTGTCTCCAGCAGGTGGTGGATAGATTTTCTCCTTTCTGAAGAAAATCTGAAGGTTGAGAGGAAAAGATTGATTTAAACGATCGTGAGGATGTCACCCTGAGGGTGACATTCTCACTTTAGCGTGACGTGGGAGGCTTCACTAGACTGGTCTTTTGATAAGAACTTGTTGAGCAGCCAGAAATTGAAAGGATCTGGAAGAGTGCAGTAGTTTCACACAACCTCAACACCCCCTCCCTCCTTTCTCTTCTGTCCATCCCCCCACCCTGTTCTCTCCCAAAGACTGCAGAAGGCTCCTAGATGGATTTGCTTGCCAGCCACCTTAAATGCAGCTCTGCAAAGCCAGTGAAACAGCTTCTGGGACATAGAGCTGAACCCGGCATGGATCCTCTGTCTTGGGGCTCTTGGGAGAGGGGGGGTGAGTACCAAGGCTTGACCTCGTCATTGTCCTTGTTGGGAGTTTCCGATTCTGTCTGCCAGGGATGCAATTTGGGATGGACCGTTGGTGCGGTGCGGGCGTTTCCCACTGTTTTCTGCACACGTTAGTAGCGTTTTTACCTATTGTGTGCCTGGTGATCGTGCGGTCCTAGCACACATTCTGCCCAAGCAACTCCAATGCATGTTCATACCCTAGCACCTGTAAGGTGCATTGCAGTAAAAGCACAGTTAAGACACACCCTTCAGTGTGTGTAATATTTGCCTTAACTCACTGTGTTGTCTTCCAGAAACATTTGGCCTGTGGTAAGCAAGGTGCCTCATCTCCAGATTCTAGACTCTTGAATGACCCTCTGAGTCATCCCTAGAGGGGCTGACGCCCCCCCCTCCCCCCAGTCAGCTGGGGGATGCAGTTAGTCTGGCCTTGCCTGCCTTGGGGCAGGAGGTGACGGATGGTGCTAAGGGTAAGGATATCCAGTCGGCCAGAGACCCTAGTGACCATGCTGAGCCACTCCTTCTCCTCTAGGGGATCTGCGGCAGCTATACTCCCTTGGTGTTGAGGGGTCATTTCTGAGAGGTAAGCTTCCGGACTCCAGATTGTCCTCCCCGGAATTCGTTTCCTTTTTACAGCAGGCCTAATGCTTCTGGCATGGAAATTCAGATCCTGTGGCCTCTGGGTGCCCACGAACACAGTCTCATGAGGGGCAAGCTGAGAGTGGAAACCCAGTATATCTGCCTTTGGCTAAGTGTCCCCATTGAGGGGAGCCTCCTGGAGATGGGCATCAGCTGGCATCTGTTCGAGATTCAGACAGTGGCTTGGATCTAGGTACTGAGGTCTGATGTGGACGAAGAAGTGTGCTGGTCTTCAGAAGATTGTGAAAAGTCCGATGTGATCCACCTGTTTTGGAAGGAGGAACTGGAGGCATTGATTCCCGGGGTCTATCCACCCTTGGCTTGGTGGATGTGCCAGACAAGGAACAGGAACCGAAGGTGCATCTACTCCTGCAAGGGGTGCAGAAGTCCACTACTGTCTTCCCATTTCCAGAGGTGCTCATTGGCCTGTTCTGTTTGGAGTAGGATTCCCCCAACTTCCCGCCTAGGGACTAAGGGTGGTATAAGAAGATGCACGCTTTCCCGGAGAAGGAGTATGTTGTGTGGTTTGCTTTTTCCAGGGTGGATTGTGTAGGTCATGGTGGTTACCAGTTGGATCATCGTAAATTTTGGTGTTCCTTTTCCTAATTGCAGCCATTTATATACCTACTTTTTTTATAAACCGCCCTGACGCCACTGACCTGGGCGGTCAATCAAGCAAAATGATAAAGATAAAGATTCATTCCTGTGGAAAGATGCTCTGGACTGAAAGATGGATCCTGTTCGCTGCAGTGGCTGCTGTTCTTCAGTAGGCAGCATGAGCAGACCCGACGTCTCGATCCCTGCTCCAATTGATTCAATCTCTTCTACCGGATATTCTACCCCTCTTTTGGGGTCTGCTATGACCTACCTTTCTGATGCCATGTGCGGCCAGGGATTGTGCCCTGTTGACAGTGGCATGGCGTTGGCTAAGCTCTGAAATAGGGCAGTGGACTCATCTTCCAAAGCCCAGTTGCCCATCTGGCCTTAGAGGGAAACATTTTTGTTTTCTCTGATTTGGAGAAGCTGTTGAAGGACCTGGGCCAGACAAAATATTACTGCTTTCTGGAGGACAGGTCCAAGGGGCCTGCGAAGTGGACAGGAGCCCCCTTTCCATCAGCCTCCGTCTGCTCCTCGGCGCGTTGGTTGGATTCCCAGGGGTGTGTGAACTCCTGTCACTTCTGGTCTGGAAAGCCTTTTCGCCCCTCTGCTTTTGGACTTCGCCTTGTTCTCAGTCCCTTCATGAAGCGCTTGGGCCCGGGACCTGGTCCCGGGCTGCGCAGTGAAGTTTTGGGGGGGTCCATTCCCTGGTTCATCTAGTTGTGGGTAGGCTTTGCCTCTTCTTTCAGGATTGGGCCTGTGTCACCAAGGATCGCAAGGTACTAGACCCCATTCAGTATGACTATGTCCTGGAATGCAAGAGCCGGTCCCTGCCACTTTCGTCCTCTCCCTTTGTGGGTCTACGAATGGCAGGGCCTCTCCTGAAGGTAGCGGTGCCTATTCCCCTGAACGATCAGGACAGGGGCAGGTACTCTATCTGTTTTATGGTGCCGATACAGAAGGAGCATTCTGGCCTGTTCTGGACCTCAAGGATGTCAGTGAGCACCTGCGAGTCTTGTACCGCTGGATGGAAACTTTGCAATCTATATTTTAAGCAGTGCGCCAAGAGGAATTCCTGGCATCTCTGAATTTAGCCATGGCGTATTTTCATATCCTGATCAGGAGATCAGCGAAGTATTTGCATTTTGCTGTGCTTGGCTGTCCCCTTCAGTTTTGCCACTCTTCCATTCGGATTCTGTACTGCCCCAAGGATGTTCTCCAAGGTCATGGTGGTGGTAGCTGCGGTGATACAGTGCCTGGAGATTTCTGTGCACCATATCCGGGCTACTGGCTCATCCGAGCCCATTCGCTTTCAGTGGTGTCTCGGGCAGCTCCCCAAGTGGTGTCCTTTCTGATGAGCCTCGACTTGGTGATCAATTGGGGAAAGAGTGAGTTGTTGCATTCCCAGACTCTGGAGATCCTGGGAGCGTGTTTAGATTCTCGAGTGGGCAGAATCTTCCTGCCAGAGGAGAAAGGACTGTTGGATTGCCTGGTGCTATTCTGTTCGCAGCAGGCTCCCAGAGTCCAAGATTATCTTCAACTCCTTGAATTGATGGCAGCGACAATCAAGATGTGCCATGGACATGTGCTCTTATGTGGCTGCTCCAAAGGTCCTCGTTAATTCTGTTGTCCCCGAGTTCTCAGTAGTTCAAGCTCAGGCTGGCCTGTAGTGGTTTGCAGCACCCACTCTTCTGAGGAAGGGCATATCACTGGGTGATTGCTCATGGATCCTTCTGTCGACAGATGCCAGTCTCTTGGGCTGGGGAGCCCATTGCCAAGGCCAAAGCCCAAGGCCTTTGGAACCGCAGGGAAGAGGTACATTTCATCAACTGCTGTGAGGTGAGGGCCATTAGGTTGGATTTCTGCATTTCTGACCCCCAGTCAAGGGCCAGTTGATTTGAGTGTTCTCGGATAACATCACAGTGGTGACTTATGCTAATTGGCAGGGTGGCACAAGGAGTGCCAGGATAGCCATGGAGATGGCTCTCCTGTTTGCCTGGGCAGCAAAGAACCTCCTAGTTGGTCAGCTCTGCACACTACTGGGGTGGCTACTGTAGAAATGGATTTTCTCAGTCGGCACTCTCTAGTTGCAGGAGAGTGGGAGTTGAGTCAGGAGGTGTTTCAGTTGTTTCTGCGCCACTGGAGTCACCCTGAAAGGGATTTGATGGTGACCTGCTGCAATGCTAAAGTGTGCTGCTTCTTCAGTCACCGCAGGGAGACGGAATTTGAGGCATTGGCACTTTGGCTGAACCTTGACCAAGTCAGCACCTGCTGAATTTATTTCCTCCGTGGCCCTGGTGGGGTATGAGACTCTGTGTATCGAGCGCCACCTGAGAAGGATTATTCTGGGGGTGTTGGTCTGGCTGATGAGAGCGTGATTTGGAGATCTGATGTGGCTCTTGCAAGCGCCACCTCTTTGTTTTGCCTCCATCTTCAGGCCTATTGTGTTAGGGACTGCTTGTCCTGGAGGACCTGGCTCCCTTTTCACTTACAGTTTGGCTCCTGTAAGGAGACAGTTAGTGCATATGGGCTGCTTTTCAGTGGTGGTGGTTTTCTACTCTGCTCAGAGCCCAGAGGAGGTGTGCCAACCTGGCATATTTGCAGGTCTGGTGTTTTTACTGCTGGTGTGTTGCATGGCAATTGGCTCCTGAGGCGGCCAAGGTGCCGTCTCTGTTGGTCTTTTCTGAAGGATGGTCTGGTGAAGGGCTTTTTTTCTTAGCTCCCTGAAGGATAAAGTGGCAGCTTTGGCCTGTTTTCAGAAGTCTGTTGGCTGGTAAGTCTCCAGCCTTCTTCATTAGGGGGCTTGCATCTCCCCAAACCCCCTCTGGTCTGTGATCCCTTCTGTGATCTGTTTGGTGTTCCTAATATTGGAGCCCTTGAGCAGTTGAAGCAAGCTACTTTGAAGGATTTGACACTCAAGACGATCTTCTTGGTTGTAATTGTTCCACAAGCAGGATTCTGAGCTGCTGGCTCTGTCTTGCCAAGATCCTTGCCTATCTTTTTCTATGGAGGCCATTTTCCATTCGGCCTTTGCCTTCCTTCTTCCTTGAAGTGATTGCACCCTTTCATGTGAACCAGGAGCTTTGCCTGCCCTACTTCTCTAAGGAGCAGTGTTGGAGGAATGGTAAGGATCTTTGACTCTCCAGTTCTTAGAGGTTACCAATTCTTTCTGTAAGTCAGCATTTTTTTGTGCTGTTTGCTGGCCTGCGCGAGGTGACATGGTGGCTAAGTCTGCATTGGAGTGCTGGGTTAAGGAGGCCACTGCTTCGGCGGGCCTGTTGTGGAACTGATTGGTTCCGAAGGGTTTGTGTGCCCATTTTACCCGAGCGCTAGCATCCTTGTGGGCGGAGTGGAGTTCAGTAGCCCCTGCAGACATTTGTTGGGCAGCAACGTGGGCATCACTTTTCACTTTTATCGAACATTTCCACTTGGATGTTCACACATGGGCGAACACAGCCTTTGGCTCTAAGGTTTTGTGAGCTGCTGTGTTTTCTTCCTGTCCACTAAGGTTGTAGCTTTGGTATGTCCTGCTTGTCTGGATTGGTCTAGCAGGACAATATGGAAGATAATGTACTCAGGGGCGGTTCAAGGCAATCTGCTGCCCGAGGTGAGGGATGAGATGGCGACCCCCCCCCCCCCACACACACACCTGGAGTGGGGGAGTGTGTTTCTCAAAACTTCAGTCAGGGACTGAACCAAAACAAAAAGCCAATTAGATAATGTAGAGGAAATGCAAGATGTTTGCACACCAAGGAACTAAAAGAAAGAGCGAGAACCACTGCACTGTTTATAACACCAAATTATAACTCATTTTTATTTTGTTATAAACTGCGTTATTCATTTTTTTTTCTTTTTGAATATATATTTTGCATCCACAGACCCCCTCCCTCAACGGTGAGTGCAGAGCAGAATCAGGGCATTCACCCACTGAACTCAATATCTTAAAAAAAAAAAGATAAAATATCTGATTCGGACCATCTCGCTAACAACAACAAACATTCTCCAGTACCATGCATATTGTGAACTAATACAAACCCCTACAACAGAGTCACTGAGGATCTGTAGAGCAAACCTACTATAGCATACCAGCTCAACTTCCAAAACTTACATAAGGAGCCTACCCAAAAAAAGCATAACTGTAAATTCTGCAGCGGGCCCTGGAACATCCAAACACGTATTTGAAAAGCTGAACAATTCAGATTACTACAGAACAGATCCCTACGTACAAACTCCATGTTAGCAGAAGACCTGGCCTTGGCCACAAACTCAGAACACAGACCCTCACCAAAGTACAGAATAAGTGACCATAACCTAATAACAAACATATATAGATAAAAATTAAACTGAAACCGCAAAAAGTCAGTTTCTGCATACAAAGCAATGCCAGAGAAATAGAAAGAGATGCATTTCCCTGCACTTTATAAAATATAAAGATAGCACTAAGGCTGTTCATTAAACTGAAAATAAAATTCTCTTCTACCTTTATTGTCTATTTTATTCTTGATCATGCTTGTCCCAATCTGAGGTTTCTGCTTTCCTCCACCTCCTAGTGCACCCCCCTTGTTTACTTCCTCCCAGAGGCAGCATGATGGTGATGCAGAGCCATGTACAGAGATTCATTGCAGCACTATTTGCATACATTTAGCTTGCTTTATTTTAAAATATATATGCTACCAATCTAAAATCCTAGGTGGCTTCCAAACATATACATGCCATTTAGTAAAACAGATGTTACAATAAAATGCATAATAAAAAAACCATTAAATTTGATTAATGAAAAGCCACTTACACAGCCCCCGCCCCCAAATCAGACCATCACCAATCTGCACATCATATTTATTTTGCTATGACCAGATTATTGATGAGGAGGGAAGATATTAAATGAGAAACTAATCCTGGTAGCCATGAATTCAAATGTTGGATTGGATTGTGCTAGGGCTGGAAAAGTCCGGAACTCGGCAGCAGTGAAGCTATCAAGCTACTAAACAAAATTAAACTAAGACGTTCCCTTAAAATTTGACATTTCCTTTAATCTGACCTGACAAAATATTTTAAATTTCAGTCTGGCAGTATAAAGAACACAAAACTGCAAATCTCAAAGACAATACATATTCCAGTCTCCCCCCCCCCCCTGCCAACCAACATCCTAAAGCACCTCCATTTACACAAAACAGGAGCAACTTGATGCCCCAACACAGCACTTCCCACCCTCTGAAAAACAAGAGACTTTGTAACCAAGAAAGGCTTGGCAATCACAGCATAACTCCTGAAACTGCACACTGGACCAGTATGGTGTTAATGTAAATATATATTCTGCAAAACAACAAAGCAAATGCAAGATGCTCACACACCAATGAGCTAAAAGAAAAAGTGAGAACCACGGCACAGTTTTTATAATGCAATGCAATGCAATGTATGCCTTTGAATCAATGATGACTCCTGGTGACCAAGAAGCTTCTGTTTTTTCTTGGCAGTGTGACTGGAAGTAGATTGCCAGGCCTTTCTTCCGAGGCAATGGAGGGTTAAGTGACTTGCCCAAGGCCACAAGGAGTGCTAGTGGGAATCGAACCCAAATTATAACTCATTTTATTTTGGTTTATACTGTTATGGTTCTTGCTTTTTCTTTTTGAATATATATTCTGCATCCACAGAAACCACTTCCTCAACAATGGGTGCAGAGCAGAAGTAGGACATTCATCCACAGAACTACTACTACTACAACTACTACTACTATTCAGAAATTGTAAAGCGCCACGCACGCAGCGCTGCACAGCTAACCTACAAGAGGTAGCCAACATACAAGAGACAGTCCCTGCCCGTCAGTCATGCTCATCGGAGCTTACAATCTAGTTAGAACAGTACATTAGTTAACAGTATAGAGCATTAGTCAGTTCTGCGCAGGGTACGGTGTGGTATAGGTTGGTCAGCAGTTGGTCATAAACGATGACGGGGGTTAGGGTAGGATGAGGAAGGAGTCAGGATCTGAATGCAATGGTGAAGAGGTGGGTCTTCAGCCTGGATTTGAAGAGGGTCAAGGAGGGTGCCTGGCTCACAGACGCAGGCATAAGGTGCAGCAAGGTGAAAGGAGCGTAGTCGGGAGTTCGCGGTGCGGGTGAAAGGCATTGATAGAAGTAATTTGTTAGCAGATGGCAGATTTCGAGAGGGGACGTAGGGAGAGATAAGAGGTATTGAGGGGCCATAGAGTGGATGCATTTATGGGTTAGCAGGAGAAGCTTGAATTGGATGCGGAACTGGACAGGGAGCCAGTGAAGCGACTTGAGAAGAGGAGTAATGTGGTCATGGCAAGGTTGGCAGAAGATTAGTCGAGCAGCGTGATTTTGTATAGATTGGAGGGGAAGCAGGTGGTTCACGGGGAGACCAGCGAGGAGTAGGTAGCAGTAATCGAGGTGAGAGGAGATTTGAGTGGATAAGCGTTTTGGTAGTGTGTTCAGAGAGGAAGGGGCGGATTTTGCTGATGTTGTAGAGAAAGAAGCGGCAGGTCTTAGCTACAAGCTGGATATGAGCAGAAAAGGAGAGATAGGTGTCAAAGATAACCCCTAGATTGCGGGCCAATGGAACAGGAAGGATAGTAGATCCATCCACATGGATTGAGAGAGGGGGAAGTGGGGGGGAGGAGTTAGGAGGAAAGACAAGGAGTTCAGTTTTGGCCATGTTCAATTTTAAACGGCGATGAGACATCCAGGCAGCGATGTCCGAGAGACAGGTAGAGATCTTGGACTGGGTTGCCGGAGAAATATCAGGTGTAGAGAGGTAGATTTGGGAGTCATTGGCATAGAGATGGTACTGAAAGCCATGGGAGGAGATAAGCGTGCCAAGGCCTTGGGTATAGAGAGAGAAGAAGAGGGGGCCCAAGACAGATCCCTGGGGTACACCTACATGGAGTGGGGTAGGGGAGGAGGAGGAGGAGCCACCAGAGCATACACTGAATGAGCGATGGGAGAGGTAGGAGGAGAACCAGGATAGTATGGAATCTTTGAAGCCAAGTGAGGAGAGGGTGATGAGGAGAAGGTCGTGGTCAGCGGTGTCAAAGGCAGCAGAAAGGTCGAGAAGGATGAGGATGGAGTAGAGGCCCTTGGATTTAGCCAGGAACAAGTTGTTTGTGACTTTTGTGAGTGCCGTTTCAGTGGAGTGTAGAGGACAGAAGCCGGATTGAAGTGGATCCAGGAGGGCCTGGGAGGTGAGGAAGTCAAGGCAGTGACGGTGGACTGCTCGTTCTAATAGTTTGGATATGAAAGGAAGGAGGGAGATGGGTGGGTAGTTAGAAGGGCATGTGGGATCAAGTGAGGGTTTCTTGAGGAGGGGTGTGACAACAGCATGTTTGAAGTCAATGGGGACAGTTGCAGTGGAGAGTGAAAGGTTGAGGATATGAGTGATGGAGGGGACAATGGTGAGGGAGATGGAATGTAGGAGATGGGTGGGGATAGGGTCTGAAGAACAGGTGGTAGGTTTGGAGGAGGAAAGGAGTGCAGTTTCTTCAGAGATCGGAGGGAAGGAGGAGAGGGTAGCAGGGGGAGTATGGACGGGGGAGGAGAAATGGGGAGGAGGGGGGTAGATGAGGGGGTAGGGAATTGGAGGGTAATTTTGAGGATTTTGTTGTGGAAGTAGTCAGCTAGGGTTTGGGCAGAAAGGGAAGGTGGGATTGAGAGCGGGGGGACCTTGAGGAGAGAATTAAAGGTGTTAAAGAGATGGCGAGGATCAGAGGCAAGGGAATTAGTCAGATGGATGAAGTAATCTTGTTTGGCAAGTGCTAAGGCTGACTGGAAGGAGCCAAGCATGAACTCAATATATCAAAAAGAAATCAGATTCTGGTCATCTTAACAACAAACATTCTCCAGTACCAGGCATACTGGGAACTAATATAAAACCCTACAAAAGACACCGAAGATCTACAAGGCCAAATCTACCATACCATACCAGGATAAACTTCCAGATCTCACATAAGGAACCTACCCAGAAAAACGACACACTATAAATACTGCTGTAATCCCTAGAACATCCATATGCCTATTTGAAAAGCTGAACAAGTCAAATTACTACATTACTCTATAGATCCCTATGTACAAACTTCATGTTAACAGAACACGTGGCCTCAGTCACACACTCGGAACACAGACCCTTACCAAGTACCGAATAAGTGACTACAACCTAAAATAAAAATATGTAGTAGTATCATCACCCTTCCAGTCCCCCTCCAGTACCATCCCCAGGTATCAGCCCCCTTCCAGCCCCCACCTTCCTCTGTGTCAGCCCCTTCCAGTCTCCACCTTCCCCCCCCCCCATGTCAGCTCCCTTACAGACCCCACCTTCCCTTCTCAGTTCCCTTCCAGCCTCCTCCTCCCCCAGTGTCAACCCAGTTGCAGACCCCACCTTCCCATCATGTCAATTCCCTTCCAGCCCCCTCTTCCCCCTGTGTCATCCCCACTGTAGACCCCATCTTCCCCTCATGTCCGTTCCCTCTGAGCCCCTTTCTTCCCTTTGTTAGCCCCATTAAACAGCCCACCTTCCCCTCATGTCAGTTTCCTTCCAGCCCCCCGTATCAGCCCCATTGCAGACCCTACCTTTCCCTTGTCAATTCCCTTCTAGCCCCCTCCCCCCCCCCCGTGTCAGCCTGCTACCAGCCCCCACCTTCCTCCATATTAGCTCCCCTGCTGCAGACTCCCCTTCTCCTTTTCCTTGTGGCCGTGGCTCCCTGCCTCTTAGAGAACCATGGCTGTGTTGGTGAAATGTAGTTCAAATAAAAGCAAAACCGGTGCGGAGCCTTCCTTCACGGAGCCAGGAAGGCTCCGTACCGGTTTCACTTTTATTTAAACCGCATTTAAACCAGCACAGTCATGGTTCTCTAAGAGGTGGGAAGCTGCCGCTGCAAGGAAAAGGAGAAGGGTGAGTTTGCCGCTGCCAAGATGCGGACTCGGCATCGGCAGCAACTTATGCACTTGTTTGTTTTTTAACTTTTGAATGCGAAGTGAGGTGGCTGTTTTGGGGGCATTTTTTGCCACCCTCAAAACTTTACCACCTGAGGCAGCCTCCTCACTTCACCTCATTATAGAGCCACCCCTGAAAGTACTTTTCTTGAGTCCTGCTAGACCAGTCAGGGGCTCGTCCCCTGAAACTGTGTTTGCTCTGTTTTGCGGTGCTACATTTGGGTATGGTATGATTTCTATACTTAGCTCTGCAGGTTCTTCTTCCATGGACAGCCTTCCGTTTCTGCTTTCCTGTACATAGTTCTCTACTGTTTGATTACTCCTTGCGGTTGTGTGAGGCTTGCCATGTTCTCTCATATGCTTTGGGGCAAATACTGAAGGCGTATAGAGGCATGGGAGTGATGTTATTGAAACCTGGACTTTTTATTGGTTCTTTGTCTCCACAAATCTGCTGGTAGGGGAACACAACCCATTTGTTCTAGCAGGACTCAAGGGAAGGATATTTATGGTGACATTTTACTAACCAGATAATTTGCATAATCTCCCCTTTTCCTTCCCTTGGTCAATAGAATCTCAAAGGGGGTGAGCTCAGCCCACAGGGCACTCTTGATCTCCCCTTTCCCCAAGAAGTGTCTGTTGCTTGTATGGATATTGTCCCCTCTGATCAGCTGGAACTTCTTCCTTAGACTCCCTTATGCTCCTTGATTTATTAACTGTACCAAGACACGTAGTCCCTTTTTCTCCCACTGTCCAAGTTCTTCTACCACCATCATCCCTGGAGGAAAGTCTGACTTAAATTTGATTGAACTTGTGTATAAGTATGGGGATGGTTATGTGGGGTCTGTGTAAATGCAAGGGACTATAGCAGTGTGTGTGCATGGAGGGGAGGGATGCCTATGAGTGTAGGGAGTGGGTGAGAATTAGTGTAGGGAGAGGGTGAGTGGGTGAGAATTAGTGGGTGAGTGTAGGGAGAATTAGTGGGTGAGTGTAGGGAGTGGGTGAGAATTAGTGTAGAGGGAGAGGTGTGACAGCTAATTAGCCTCTTCAGGGTGGGGGCAGCAAAGAGCAGCTGCAGTCAAGATAAAACACAGGTCCTGACTGACACACATGCAAAGAACTATCAACATGTACTTTTTCCCCCAGGGAGGGAAAAATAGCCCACTTACCCAGGTAAATGTCTTTTGGAAAGTGTCCTTATTCGGAGTACTTTTGTGAAGCACTTTATGCATGTGAAATGTTTTACATGCTAAAAGAGACTCATAAAATTGCACGGCCAATATGTATAAATATGCTCGCCAACAAGCTAGTTTATATTCCCAAGGATGTAGCTTGGGACGAACAGGGGGGATGTACATGTGCATTTGACTTTACCACCTTTTGTAAATGTGTATAAATTTCTACAAGAGCATTTATGTGCTATTGGGTGGTCTTTATATGAATCTGTTTTATCAAAGCACTTCCTTTTCATTTTGCTAGACCAGCCCAGACAAGTGGGTTATGCTCTCTAGCCATCTTGCTCCTTAATGGCCCTCTGCCTATAGGTGCTACAGTCTTAAATTTGGCCCTGACAAGACACACAGACAAAATATTGAGATGTGCTTGGTAGTGCTTTTTTAATCCAAGTAGTGGCAGCCAGTACAATTCGTATTATTTCTATATTCTTCTCCTCTTTCTTTGTAATGGCTTTTTTCATTCTTAAGGATATTCTCTCTCCATATGTTGCATATATTAAAAGTGTTGGTGCCAACTGACTATTAACAAAGCTGCTGTTGTGGGATTTTTTTCCCCTTTCTTACTGCAGTAATCAGTTTTCTTGCTTTTGAGTTTTTTATTGGGTGAAATAGAAGTGCCCCAGGTGATCACAGCTTTATTCTCCACAAGTCTGTGAAGGCCATGATCCTAGTGATGATCTGTGTCTAGTGTCTACAAAGTTTCCAGTGAATGAGCCATGCTACCTCATTTTCCCTTTTTGTATGCAGGCTTTTTGTCGTCATCATACTACTGGTACGTGTAGTGCCAAGATGTTTAACCGATTCCAGTTCTATTGTACAGAATCTTCACATGTCTGTTTTGATATTTTGTTTCTGTGCTGTTCTCTATTTTATTTCATTAAAAAGTGGTGGACTTGAAACATATTCCTGAGTCAAGTTTTTTTCCTCCTTGTTGCTAAAGTAATAAAAACAGTTTTGTTTATTTCAGGCCATTCCACAGTTTTGATGTTTGTCTTTTCCATTTTCTTCTTTCTGCTGTTTGCTTCTTTTTCTTAATGTTTGAGATCCTCATATAAATATTACTAGATTTATTTTATTTATAGACAGTTAATATACCACCTACTGAAGTAAAGACATCAACAAAAAATATTAATTGCACAGCTTGGACAAGGGAAACGAATTACAATAATTGAAAGAAACAGGCAAAGTAAGGCAAGAGGAAAGACAGGAGGAGCCTCACTCCCCGGCCCCAAGGTTAGTACCAAACGCCAGCTGAAACAGCCAGGCCTTGACGGCCTCTTTAAATTGCGGGAACTAGCTTTCCTGACAAATATAAAAGGAAAGGGAGTTTCAGAGAGCAGGACCCAAGTAGAGGAAGGCCAGATCATGGGAGATAGTCCATCAATCTCTTCTACTGTTCTGATCTTACCCTTAGGGCATAGAACAAGGCTGATGGGATTTATTTTTCTCTGTTGCTGTTACCCTTTCTTAGCTGTTGTCCTTTTTGATAGGTGTTATGAGTTGTACTGCTAAATATATGTGCAAAGATAGCAAAAATATAGCTCGGCATTTGTTTTTCCCAAAACAGATGCTTAGGAATCTTCTTTTTATTGGCTGCCTTTGGTCGATGAACTGTGCTACGAAAGAAGGGATAGATAACCCCTTGTATCAAATGTTTTTAATATAACTTTTTCCTAGATATATAATCCATTTAAAGCAACATACAGCCTATGTCAACATATGCATCCGATATATGCAATTAACAATATAATCATCCAGAGTAGTAGTGAGAAAAATAAAATAATATATAGAAAAAAAGGAGTGGAAACTACACTCTGACCAGCCAACTTTAATGTTCCCTTTGTTCCAGCTCACCATGGATAACATGCCAAGCACTACTCTAGGCATGTGAAGGCACAAAATGTTCACTTTTGATGATGCATTAATGGTGTCATTAAAGCTGCACATTTGGGGTCTTTGACGCTGCCAGGGTAATCAAGATAAGAAGCCACCCCCTATGCCACTAAAGGAGGAGTCTAGCATCACACTTGGGAAAGCTATGCGGCCCTGTACAGTGAAAAAGCAGCTAGTTGCTGCTTACTGGTCAGGTAGGAAGGGAGATGCTGGGAGCTGGCTGGGAAAGTACTGGAGTTTGGAAAGGGGGAACTGATTCTCCCCCAACTATTTAGAACTTTGTCAGTGGTCCTCTGCATCCCCCACCAACTATGACCCAGTGTGGCTCTCTGGCCAAAACATTTGCTCACTTCAATATAAAATAAATAAAAATAACACAGGTACACTAAAAAAAATTTTTTTTAAACTGCCTCTAATGTTTCAATTGATTTTTACGTTTTTTGGTGCGCTGAATCCAAATCTGGTAACCAATTTGCTCCATCACGTACAGATTTTTTGCTACATTGGGTTAGCAGTTTGAGGTGAACGTTTCAGATTGAGTGCGATCGAGATAAGTTTCTTGGATGAATTCTTTATACTAATTGTTTAGTAGTTATTCAAATAAGAATAAAGAAAATTGTAACAAGACAGCACATAAGAATAGAGTAATGTCAACAAAACACACTGTGATGGTAGCAAAATTGTCTGCACTTAAAACAGCCACATACATGTGCACAAACATTGAGCATATAAGAGCGAGGTTAGACACAAAGCAAAGAAATGTGCAAAAAATGTTGTACAGGTATGTATGCAAGAATAGAAAACGCAAACCGCACCATTGCAATACATGAAGACAAACACCCGATGGTGTGAAAATAAAATTCTAATAAATGAGATCCGACACTGTGGTAATAACTAGCAAATTTTTATTTCAAAGTTTAGTAAAAACACGATATTTGTCAACACAGTTTAGATTTTAAAGTCATTCTTGGGTCAATCAATCTCCTGGTGGGCCCGTTTCTTCTTCCCCCGAATGCTTCTCTTGGTGCGCTGCTTGGCGTATTTTTCATCTTGGGTTTCCCGCAGCAGCAACCAGCAGAAATCAGCCATCATAGTGGTGTTCCATCTTCCTTGGTACCTTCTCTCTGCGTCCTTGATGTCCTGGTGAAACCTTTCACCTTGTTCTTCACTGTACGCCCCCAAGTTTTCGGGAAAGTAGTTCACATGGGAGTGCAAGAAATGGACTTTCAGGCTCATGTTACAGCCTTGTTCTTTGAAGGCATTGAGCATCCTGGCAACAATATCCTTATAGTTCTCATCCCGCCTGTTCCCCAAGAATTTGAGAACAACATCCTTGAAGGAATCCCAGGCTTCTTTTTCCTTCTCAGACATCGTTTCAGCGAATGCTCCATCTGAAATGAGTTTCCTTATATCAGGGCCAACAAACACTCCTTCCTTTAGCTTTGCTTCAGAAAGTCGGCGGAACTTTGAGCAAAGGTACCGAAAGCACTCACCATCTTTTGGAAGGGACTTGATGAATTGCTTAATGAGACCCAACTTAATGTGGAGAGGTGGTAATAGAATTTTATCACGAGGTACCAAGCTCTCATGAAGAACATTTTTCTCACCGGGTCTCAAATACTCCCGAATTGGCCAGTCTTTTTTCCCCCAGTGTAGGTCGCGGGCCCGGCTATCCCACAAGCAAAGGAAGCAGGGATATTTGGTGAAACCGGATTGCTGCCCTAATAGCATGGATAGAATTTTAAAGTCTCCACAAATCATCCACTTATGCTCATCATAACGAATCTTCTGAAGAATCAGGGCCAAATTCTCGTATTTTTCTTGGAGAATAACAGAGTGAGCAATAGGAACTGAAGCGAATGTGTTGCCATTATGAAGAAGAACACCTTTTATGCTGTCTTTTGACGAATCAATGAACAGCCGCCATTCAGCAGGATCATACTTGAGTTTAAACTTTTCCATCACTCCGTATATATCGTTGCAAAATACCAAATCTTCCTCTTTGCTGAAATACTTCAAAAATTGTGTCTCGCGGTTGCGGTACCAATAAAAAGTTGTTCCTGGTGACAATAGATTTTTCTGTTTAAGCCGAGAACCTAGCAGTTGGGCAGCATCTTTTGGGAGTCCTAAATCCCGGACTAAATCATTCAATTCAGCTTGAGAGAAAAGTTCAGGTTTCGGTTCTGGTTCAGTTTCAAACTCGGAAGTACTGGACTCATCGGGAAAAGCCATCTGATGAGTCTCATCATGATCAGAACTGTCCACACAAATATGATCCAAAGATTTTGGTGGTTCAGGCACAGGTACTTCGTTGCTATGAGGCATAGGCCTAATTGCTGAGGGAAGGTTGGGGTAACTTATTACGTTCTTATTTTTTAAGTTGTATCCCTTCACAATGCAAGAGCAAAAATAGCAGTCACTGCTGTGGTCTCTTTGTTCACGCCACATCATAGGTATTCCGAAACGAAATGCTTGTTTTTTACCTTTCATCCATAAGCGTAGATCTTCCTCACATGTCTTGCACACTTTGTGAGGAGCCCACAGTTTGTCTTGATCGCCTAACTTCAAACCGAAATAGGCGAAATATACTTTTTTAATAAATGCAGAAATGTTCTTCTGCCGCTTTTTCACGGTATATTCCCCACAAATAAAACAAAAACTGTCCGGAGAGTTGATGCAACCTCTGGCTCTGTGAGCCATCACAAATACACAGCACTGCAAACTACAACTGTAGTGAACCACTTCGGAATAAAGCTGGATTACGACTGAGCAAACAAAAGGTAATAATGAACTTGCAAGAAACTGAAATTTGACAGGAACGTTCATGTCGCAACCACCGTGTTTGAGCGAGCGAACGAGGCAAGGCGAACAGGAAAGAACATGTGCCAGCGCGAGTACTGGATTTAGCCCCCCGCCTCCCAATTGTCCTGTTAATGTATAAAATGAATACAAAACACTCTAAAATATCATGAGGGAGTGTTTCTAGTTAGTTAACCATTACAACCTCTATTTTGGGCCAAGAAAATAAACTGCAGTCGGCTAAAAAGAAATTATGTGAACATTCCTTATATGGGTAAGAAATCTAATTTTGCAAGAAAACGTGACGTGATGGAACATTTTGGCTATTTTTCCTGGATTCAGCACCCCAAAATCTATAGGAATCAGTTGCAAAACTGGAGGCAGTTTTTTGGTAGTGTACCTGTGTAATCTGCCGAAATTGAAATTGCCTTTGAAAATGTAAATTGCAATGCTTATACAGCCCAGTTTTAACATTGAGAGCAATTATTTGAAAGTATCCTCCTTACAACTGAAACTGCAGTAACAAAGATGCGTACCTTCCAGTTCTGAAAAGATTCGCAATTTTAGGTTTCTTTTACATACGAAGCAGTTCCATTCCAGTTGAAGTTCGTGACATACTCTTCCACAAGGTACGAGGTGCCCCCACCCATACTTGCTGCTTGCACTGTACTGTTCTGCAGATTGCCACGCTTCCGGATGCTTTCAGTTGAAGACTCTAAACCCAAATTGAAACGTTCAACTTTATGTTCATTAGGTTCACCCCATCCAAATGGAAAAGAAAACCTTCACATGTCTCTCCATATTACTCTTGTTTGACTTTCATCTTGCCTAGAGCTTGACCAAAGTTGTCCATGTCTCCATTCAGTTTCTTTCTGCTCTTTTCTATTCCCTTTCTGTTCCTTGCTCTCTATTATGCCATACTGAATGGCATGGAGCCAAATGATAGCCACTTCTGGCCATTGATTTTTTTTATTTTTTTTTATCCTTCATGTCTTTAAGATTTTTGTTATCAAATTGATCCCTTCTGACACCTAAACATTGCCTCCAAAACATATAAGCATATCTACCTCAACCTTTACTTTTTTCCTTTAGCTATAGCACGGGTATGAGTTTTATTTTATTTATTTAACAGCTTTTATATACCGCCTTACCATAGAATCAAAGTGGTTTACATTATAACTCACACTTTTACAGAGAACTTAAGTTCTCTATAAATGTGTGGGTAAAATATTATGGAACTCGGGGTGGGGTGTCATGCAGAGGGGTGCTTTGCAGTGTAACCTATATACAAATGAAACTGCGTACAAACAGAATATAGTAGAGGTCTAGCTAATATGGTGTTAGGTGGATTCCTTGAAATGATCAGCAAAAAGAAAGGTTTTTAGTTGCTTTCTAAAGTCCTTCATATCGGTGGTGGTCCTCAAAAGTCCCAGGGAGAGAGTTCCAGATGGCGGGTGCAGCAAGAGAGAATGCTCTCCTAGTGGTGGATTCATTTGCTCTTCTGTATGAGCAGGGTCTTGGAATTGTATCAATAGTGCTCTGTCTCCTTGGTCTGTTGTTGGGACTGGTGCAAAGCAACTCCTCTAGAACTTCAGCTGATATGCTATTTCTGACTTTAAAAATGGTTAAGGCAGATTTGTATTTAGAACGGGCGGTGATTGGAAGCCAATGGAGCTGGTGCAAGAGGAGCGTTATATGATCTTGCTTATTTGATCCAGCCTTTAGGATGAGGTTGGTATGATATTGCTCCTTGTGGCTATTAATAAGGCTAATGTAATTATGTTACATTATTTGGTATTCTTTTAATGTGTTTTCAGAGCGGTCACGCCTCCATTGCCGCTCCTTCTGGTGTAGTTTCCTTTTAGATGCTCTTACAGCTTCAGAGTACCATGGGGCCGGATTTATTCTGGTATTCTTGTGATTTGCGTTGTCTCTGGTAGGTGCTCTAGTAGCTGTGCTGATGGTGGTGTTCCATGCATTCATAGTCTCGTCGAGATTATTGCAGTCCTGGAGGAGGTTGTGTAGGACCTCACCGAGGAATCTGTCTCTGTCGAAACCTTTTAGTTGATTCCATTTCATTCCTCTATGTTCCAGGAACTTTATTACCATGTTTTTGCTCCTTTATTTTCCTTAATTAATGATCTGAAATTGTGGTGTGTGTTTTTTTTCTTCTGAGTTTCATTTCAGAGTTTGCTTTAGACGTATTTTTTTCATACTTCTTCAGCCGTGTGTATTTGTGATTTTTATAATCTTATTCCCATAGTTGCCACTGATGGGGGCCCTTCACCTTCAGCACTGCATCATCAGATTGCCTTACTCTTTCTTGTTAAACATTGAAACTGGTTTACAGCCAGACATGCTTCAGCAGTCACTGAAATATTATCCATTGCCAAAGATAGCATCCTTCGATGCAGCACATGTACCACAGATGATCAGCTAGCTGGTTTCTAAAAAGTATTAATTGCATTGCTGTGGAGCAGTGTAAAGTAGACCTCTCTAACTTAGAGTGCTCCTGAATACCACAGATTCTTTGTTGCAAGACATAAAAAAAAACATACTGGGAACTTTCCACCTTTCACCCCCTGCTCTTCTCTGCTGTGGAGCTATTGATGTTCTATGCTCCTTGCTTTTCATGATAGGTCAGTGTGAGACTTCAGCAAACAAGTGGGGAAAGCATGGCTCGTGGAATTCTTTCCAAACCTGTTGCCTCTATGCATCAATGTTGTCTCTGTATATCTTTGATTTGGAGAGGTGGGTGTGACTGGAGTGTTGCTCAAACATATTCAGTTTGAAAGGAATAAAATTAAACCAAGTTGATAAAATATCAAACCATTAGATGTCACTATCAATAGATTTCAAAGGATGGATTTTACAAATTATCATAGAGTGCCACTGTCCCTGGGCAACATATTTCGCAGTGCTTCACCACCACTAGTTGGCAGTACACATAGCAACTAGGAACAAACTATATGATTTAATAGGTCTCTCAGTACATGGCAACGATTAAGACAGCTATATGATTCGGTCACGACAAAGAAAATGAAATACTCATTTGAATCACTAAGAGCTAGCCCAGCAGTGGATAGGGGTATGGTAGTATTGGGTTGAGGGAGGGGGGTGTGGTGGGGAGCGCATGTGGTGAATGCTTCATGGAATTTATTTCAGTTCATATGTGTCTGTATAGGGGTGAATCTTTGTGTGTCTGTGACAGAGTGAGGCAGTTTGAAAGAAAAAAAATCATAAACAGTGATGTTTCAGTGTGTTAAAATTTCTGTACTACAGAAGGAGGGACTGCTTGTCCCATAGAAAGACACTGACCCGTATTTTTTATTGGGGGGAAGCTTTATTTCTCTGGAAGACCTGGGTCCATGTGGTCTATTTATGAATTCTGTTTTGCTTTTTTTCCTCCCCCCACCACCACCAAAGTTTGGTTTCGTTCTGTTAAATGGAGAATTTTTGTGCAGGAGGATGGTTAAGGAGTTTTGTTTTGTTTTTAAAGCAAATACAGAATTGATTATTGCAAGTTTCTTAGAAAAAGGGTGGGCCTCAAAACTTGTAGTCTTCCTTAACTGGCACATTACAGTAATTATTTCAGTCATTGATAATAAACTCACAGGCAAGAATGTGTTTTCTTCTTTTCTGCTAAAAGATCTTGACAGTGTCACTTCATCTCCCCAGACTGTTTGTCTGACTCGTGTTTCCTGCTTTAGTTGGATGCCAGGCGTCCTTTGCTCTTCAGCAGGGGGTCTTCCTACTATGTACCTCATATCCAATACTGGACAGAAATCTAAACTTAACGTTTTAGTGCTCTGCCATAATTATGTATGTTCTTTGTATTCATGTTTTATGTGCTCTTACCCTTTTCCTACCCTAGCACTCTCCCAACCTATATAACTTTCAGTCTGGCTGAAGGGTGCACTCAGTTGAGTTATCCATAGTTTCCTATGTTTGATGTAAACTTGCTTGTTCTATTGTTCCGTGTAAACTGTTGTGACTGGTAGATGCAGTGGTATAAAAAAAGCTGCTAAATACAATAAAATAAATAAACACGGTTAGACTATTGTAATTCCTTTCTTGTCGGTGTGCCACAGTATCAGATAAAGAGACTTCGGCTTGTTCAAAAAATGGCAGTTAAATTGTTATATTCAGCAAAGAAAGAAATGATCATGTGACCCCTCTTCCCTTTTGCATCTAAACTACTTAAATGTGCAGTTCACTACTGCTGACTTTAATTTTCTTTATTCTCAAACCATTCTGAACCCCCTGCAGTGTTTTTTCTTCCAGGTATATTAGGGAGAGCAGGGCCAGAGATGGAATTGCAAGACTCAAAAATGCTGAGGACAGATACATGAAAGTGAAATTGAAAAAGCAAAAATGCTGAACAAATACTTCTGTTTTCGCGAAAGAAAATCCTGGGAAAGGACCACGCATGACTGGCAAAGATACAAATGGGAATGAAGTAGATAGCACAGCATTCACAGGAGATGTTTTGAACAGCTTGCAAAACATTCGTCAGGACCTTTTAAAGGATGTGTTTAATAGTTCCTTTGAGACAGGGGAGGTTTCGTGAGATTGGAGAAGGGCTGACATGGTACCTCTTCACAAAAGTGGTAATAGGGAAGAAGTGGCAAACTATATGCTGATAAACCTTTCTTCAGTGGTGGGAAAAGTAATGGAGGCATGTATTGCCTAGGATTCTATTAAATTCAAGATCATTCAACCACACATGCATAGTATTTAATAAGCTATTTAATATGACAATTAGCTTGACAATAAGTTAGTGACATTACAATAGAATAATAAGTTAGTGATATTACAATGACAATAAGACCATTGATATTGCATCTCCAAACTCCCTGTCCCTTACAAGAGCAGTACAATGCATCACCAAACTGCCATCATCGCAGCCCTTTAACATCAGCTGGTAGAGCCTCAGCGAAGGCTGGAGAAAAGTCTGGGATTCTTCACGCGTTGGCATGCGCCTGGCCAAGCAGATATCTTCTCTCTCTCTGTTCTGGATTTTCTCTCTCTATATAGGCCAGCAGTTCTCAACCTTTTTTGCACCGTGACCCCTTTTACCATTGGTCAACTTGTGATGACCCCCCAATGATAAAATCAAATGTGTCTCTCTTCCTTTACCATTAACGCATTGTCGCTGTAATCATTTGTTGAATTATTAATATATTATAGGCCTTTGCATTATGTTTTTATTTATAAAATTTACTTATTTAAACCACAATAATTAATCCCAATAACAAGTAATAATATTTGATTTCAAAATTATTATGATTTTGTAGTCAAATCACTAATATTAAATAAAATTATTTTTTCTACCTTTTTGTTGTCTGACCAATTTATTCTCTGATCATGCTGGTCCTGATCTGAGGCTTCTGCTTTCCTGTCTTCTCATAGCTCTCTTTCTGTGGTCTATGGTCCATCTGCCATTTCTTATTTTTTTCTTTCGTTTTCTTCACTTCTTTCCATCAGCCTATTTCCAGTCCCA
The DNA here is from genome assembly GCA_033557465.1 of Ichthyophis bannanicus. Classification (NCBI taxonomy): domain Eukaryota; kingdom Metazoa; phylum Chordata; class Amphibia; order Gymnophiona; family Ichthyophiidae; genus Ichthyophis; species Ichthyophis bannanicus. Next base: position 1,174,914,555 of record CM066031.1, read on the forward strand.
GTAACCCTCCCCAGTATCAGCCCCTTTCCAGTCCTCACTCCCAGTACCTTCCAGTGTCAACTTGCATTCCCATGACTGCCACTGGTGTCCATTCCCTTCCAGTCCCCCTCCTTCCCCACCAACCAGTCCCTTCTAGTACAAATACCATGGCAGCCCCTCTCAGATCCACTCCCTTCCAGTTCCATTCTCCCATCCCCTCGTATCAGCCCATTTGTAGCCTTAGCGCCCAGTTTTCTTCCAGGGCCAGCAGCTCTATCCTCCCCTCCCCACAATCAGCCCATTCCCAGTCAAAGCCCCCCAATCAACTCACTTCTAGTGCTAATCCCCCCTCAACCCCATTACCAGTGCTAGCCTCCCCTAATCAGCCCAATACCAGTCCTACCCCCCATCAGCTCATTACCAGTCCTAGCCTCCACTAATCAGCTCATTTCCAGTCATAGCCCCCCCCCCCCCCATCAGCTCATTTCCAATGCTAGCCTCCCATCAGTCCATTACCGGACCTACCCCACCCCATCAGCCCATTACCAGTGCTAGGCTCCCCAAATCAGCTCATTTCCAATGCTAGCCCCCCTATCAGCCCATTACCAGTCCCAAACCCCCCCCTTGATCAGTCCATTCCCAGTCCTAGCCTTCCCTAATCAACCCATTACCAGTGCTAGCTCCCCCATCAGCCCATTATAATCCTAACCTGCACTGTCTCTCGCCTCTGTCCAGCATTTATCCCCTGTCTGTCCAGTATGTCCCCCTGTCTCTCCCCTTTGTCCATGCCAGCCCCCCTCCCTCCATCCATCCATAATAGCCCCCTCCCTCCCTCCATCCATCCATATCAGCTCCCTTTGTCCATGTCAGCCCCACTCCCTCCCTCCATTCATCCATCCATATCAGCCCCCTCCCCCGTCCATGTCAGCCCCCCCCCCTCTGTCCATGTCAGCCGTGTTGCAGGTTCCCTGCCCCCTCATCCCTCTCCCATGTCTGCCTCCTTTCTAATGCAGCTGTGGCTCCCTGCCTCTTAGGGAACTGTGATTGTGCCTGTAAAATCGTTGCGGAGCCTCCCTGTCTCTCGACGGGCTCCGTGCAGCATTGTCCCGCCTCCAAAGGAAGTTCTTTACCACTTCCTTTGGAGGCGGGACAATGCTGCACGGAGCCCGTCGAGAGAAGGAATGCTCCGCAACAGTTTTACAGGCACAGCCGCGGTTCCCTAAGAGGTAGGGAGCCGCAGCTGCATTAGAAGGAAGGGGGTGAGTTTGCTGCTGCCGAGAAGCGGACTCGGCAGCGGCAGCAACTTGTGCGTGGTTTACATTTTTTTTTTTAACTTGGCGGAGACGAGGCGACCCCTGCTAAATCCTGTGGCGACCCCCATGGGGGTCGCGACCCACAGGTTGAGAACCGCTGATATAGGCTTGTAAGTGTGTTGCAGCTGGACCACATGACTCCTCACATGAGCCATTCTCCAGCCCATACACCTTTGTTCAACAGTAATTTGACCAGTCTTTCTCCAGCCTTTGTTTGTTCCCAGCCTTTGTTAATAAACAATTCTGATCAGTCACTCCCCACAGCTTCTGTCTCCTGGCTAGTCACAGGATGGCTCTGGCTCAGCATGATTTCTCACTGGATGGCTCTGGCTCAGCATGATTCCTCACAGTTCAATATTCCTTTCTGATCCAAATACATTTTTAATTAGTAATACAAGGCACTACTGAAAGAAAGAATAGTGGACTTTTTAGAATCCAGTGGGTTGCATGATCTGAGTCAACATGGTTTTACTGAAGAGCGGTTGCGCCAAGCAAATTTGATTTCATTGAACAGAGCACTAGATCATGTGATGGATGTAATCTACCCAGAGCAGCCTGGGGCTGAATCCCAAGGTGGTGAACTGGATCAGAAATTGGTTGGTTGACAAATGACAGAGGGTGGTGATAAACCAAATTCACTCGGAAGAAAGAAAGGAGAGTAGTGGAGTGTCTCAGGAGTTGGTTCTGGGACCGGTACTGTTCAAGGTCTTTATGAGTGATATTGTCAAAGAATTGTAAGGAAAGGTTTTTGCCTTTTTGCAGACATCGTGAAGATTTGTAAGACTGGACTCCTTAGAGGGCATAGCCAACATGAGGAAAGATCTACAAAAATCAGAAGAGTGGTCTAATGCTTGGTAGTACAGAGTGATGCACTTGGTATGTAGAAATCCAAAGGAGCTGTACACTATAGTGGGTGAGAGGTTGGTGTGCATGGACCTGGAGAGGGATCTTGGAGTGATAGTCTCTGAGGATCTCAAGGTGGTGAAACAATGTGACAAGGTGGTAGCCAAAGGTAGAAGAATGCTAGGTTGCTACAGAGAGGAATAACCAGCAGAAAGGAGGAAGTATTAATGCCTTGTACAAGTCGTTGATGAGGTTTCACTTGGAGTATTGTGTTAAGTTTTGAAGTCCATATCTCACAAAGGATGTAAAAAGACTTTGAAATGGTTCAGAGAAAAGCAACCAAAATGATTTGGAGCCTGCGCTAGAAGGTGTATTAGAGGCTTGAAGACCTAAATATATATACCCTAGAGGAGAGGAGGAACAGGGCAGATATGATACAGACATTTAAATACCTAAAAGGTATTAATGAACAAACAATCCTTTTTCAAATAAGGGAAAACTGTAAAACTAGAGAGCATGAGATGACTCTGGCAGGAGGTAAAAGCAATGTCAGGAAATACTTTTTCATTTAAAGGGTGGTAAATGCCTGGAATGCCCTTCCGATGGAAGTAGGAGGGATAAAAACAGTAGTGGAATTCAAAAAGACATGGGACAGACATAGATGATCCCTATTTATCAAGAGGATGGAATCAAAACAAATTTATATAACTTTTATACCATAATAAATAGAAGGGAGTAACCTGCCCAGAGGGGCGGGTACAACCCTAAACAAAGGCATTGAAGGGAGGGATGACCTCTATCCTCTTCTCTTCTTTTCCCAGCTCTGATTACTGAAATATTTTATCTCCTCCCCTGTACCCTCTTACACCCCCCGCCCAAAAAAAACCCCAAATAAATTAACTGGGTACCCAAAAATGTTAGGAAATGACTGAGTATATTTACTAAAGCTTAGCAGACACTAACGGACATTAATGTGCACTATGTTTTACTAAACATGGCCCTTTATGCAAAATTTTATTTTACTGTATAATAAAAATTGTATATGTGGAACATTATGCAAATCATCCTTCCCTCCTCTTCCAATTAGTCCACTGAAATTAAATTAAAATTTTTTCCATTGTGGCCCAAAATTGAAAGGCATTTGACATCCCTATTCTACGCTTTTTTGCAATATCAAAGCCCTTCGTAAACGGAGGAGTCAGTATTGAGGGGTGGCAGCGGGCATTATTTTTTAAACACCAGCTGTGGCATTTAAAAATGTACTAATATTCAGCCCTGCTTCACATATGAGTGTAATGATACATACTTCCACTATGGGCATGCACAGGGGCAGAGTTTGGGTAGAACTTGTACTTACATGCATAAACTATAGCATTCGTTAATTTATGCGAGTACTTGCAGAAAATATGCAGTAGCATTTACAGCAGCTCTCGAACTGGTGTAAGTGCTAGTGTCTGCATGTATGTGTGCTTGTGTGCTTACGCTAGGTGTAAAAAAGGCATGTGAAAACGCAATTAACTAGGATACAACGTTATAAAATTACTCTCCATATGTATAGTTACATGTTACGTGTTCCTAACACTTGTCTAGTTAGTAAATGAATGCTGTTAGATAGGGATGTGTATGACCAAAATCAAAAGTTTGGCTCGTTTGTGTATTTCATGAATGTTTCCTTGTTTTTGTGTGTTTTTTATGTTTTTATACATTTGATTGAAGTGTGTACCTTATATGCGTTCTAGAACTTCTTTGTGCATGCAAATTGATTATACATGCATTCTTAAGTCTTACAACCGATTTTCATGTATTTAAAAATGTTGGGCACTTAAATGAATTGGAATACATGCTTATCTATCCATACCTCTAGTTCTGGAGTGGTTAGAATGATATTTGCCCATCTTCACTGACCTTCTAAACGATCAAAAACCGGACATAGTTTGTGTAACATAAACCTGGCTAGCTGACACTGATATTGTTTTCATAAACCAATTAAATACGAAAGAGTACGAGATTTTTCACACCCACAGAAACAACAAACGAGGCGGAGGGGTGCTGCTTATAACAAAAAAATCACTAAAAGCAAAGCTTCTAACTACTGCTAACACCAACAATATAGACTCCCTCATCCTAAAAATTAACCACCTCAGAATATGCTTAGTGTACAGACCACCTCATCAAAGCTCAGAAAACTTAGACTCACTAATTGAATTACTGAGTTCTTCAACAGATGCAAACCCAGTAATACTTATGGGTGACTTTAACATTCCTTCACTACAAAACATACACTCAATCCCTTTCTTAGAAACCATAACCGGCATGGACTTTCACTAGATCATTAATACAAAAACACACAACAAAGGAGGAATACTAGACCTTGTTTTCCTACCGGGTACACTCCCCAACCTTTTCAACAACACATCAATTGAATGCCCCCCCCCGTCCCATGGTCTGACCACCACCTCATAAAATTTATGTTAACTTATACTGACTCTATCTATAGCACTAGACCTCAACAACCTCTAACCACTAGATTCAAGAAATTCAATGAGGAAGAATTTCTCGACCAAATAATACCCCAACTTTCCCTTACACCAACTGACCTTGATGAAGTAGTAGAAAACTGGCACAAAATAATCACTAAAGTTTCAACACACGTAAAAAACCCCAAATCACTAATCAATAATAACTACAGACCCAAAATTAGAGATGTCCCATGGTTCAACAACACTTTAAAATTAATGAAAAGAGAGCTGTGGAAAATTGAACAGAAATGGCGGAGAACAAAATCTACCTCAACCTATGATAACTACACTAACCACCTTAAAAAATACAAAGAGGCTACTGAAACTGCAAAGAAAAATTACCACTCTGTTATTCTAACTAACGCTATAAACAGACCAAGAGAACTATTTACCATTGTACAAAACTTAACAAACAAAACATATAATTCAAGTGAAACTGTCACTGATATATCACTACAGACATTAGCCCTTTTCTACATAAACAAAACAACAAGCGCCCTTACCAATGCCAACTAGAAAAACACTCTATGATCAAGCAAACATTTGGTCAGACTTCCACCAAATATCCAAAGACACTCTCAAGAATATAATCTTGAACTTTAATACAACAACCTCCTATTTAGACCCATGCCCAGTCAACTGGATAAAGAAAACCCTACCAATCCTTTCCTCCTTCATACTACCTATAATTAACCTATCCTTACAACAAGGGTATCTACCCCCAACCCTTAAACATCCACAAATACGCCCTATACTCAAAAATGGTATCCTAGATAAAACATCACCAAATTCTTATAGACCCATATCGAGCATACCCTTCTTGGCCAAACTAATTGAAAAAGTAATTCAAATCCAAACTCAAGATTACATCGATACCTCCGCCCCTCTTGATGAACAGCAATATAGATTCTGCCCCTATCACGGTGTAGAAACGCTATTTACAGTACTTCTTGACACAATCACTAGAGGAATTGATGACCCTAAAGAAGCGTTTATTCTACTGTTTCTAGACATCTCTGCTGCATTTGACAGTGTAAGTCACACATTAATGCTAAATAGACTCAGACAGATAGGAATAAACTCAATAGTTCATAAATGGTTTACATCATACTTAAGCAATAGAACTCAAACAGTAAGAATAAACACACAAACATCTGATACATACAAACAAGAAATTGGCCTTCCACAAGGATCAGCCCTATCCGCACTTCTTTTCAATATTTATCTCCAACCTGTCTGTAACATCTTTAAACGGTTTAACGTTTACTATCATATCTATGCGGATTATATTTATTTATTTAGCTGTATTTATATCCTGCTTTTCACCGGGTCAAAGCGGTCAATTGGGGGATACATTTAACACAAGGGGATATGAGACACATACGCTAATACTTACAGGGAACATGGGCAATGGAGGGTTAAGTGGCTTGCCCAAGACCACAAGGAGTGCCTGTAGGACTAGAAATCCCAGTCCTTCCGGCCTGAGATTGCTGTCCCCAGGTGGGACTTGAACCCCCGGCCCTCCGGCCTGAAGTACCTTGTCCTAACCACTAGACCACTCCTCCCCCACATCCCATTCAAGATCCCCAACCCACCCATGCAATTAACTGATTGCTTCAATGAACTCACAACATGGCTAAATGAACACAACTTACACATCAATTACGCAAAAACAGACATCCTATTTGTAACAAAAAATCATGCCTACACACCGCCTTCATCAATTACTCTTCAGAATCACGAAATCAAAACAAAAAATGAGGTGAAGTATTTAGGAGTTATTCTAGATAAGAATCTCAGTATGGATTCTCACATCAGAAATACAACTAAAAAAATCCATTTCAAGCTCAAGATACTTAAGCAACTAAGACCTCTGGTAGATTTACACGACTTTAAGAGCATAATACGGCAAATGAAAACCGAGGTTTGACTGTACAAGCAATCATCACTCCTCACTTTGACTTTGCAAACACAGTTCTCCAAGGCATAACAAAACAGAACCTTAAAAAAACTTCAGCTAGCACAAAATGTAGCTGCCAGAACCATCATGAAAGTTTGCACATTCGAACATATAACGCCCATACTTGCTAACCTACACTGGCTACCAATCTACTGCAGGATTAATTACAAAATCCTAATAACCACATTCAAAGCATTAAACAATTTGGCACCACTGACATTGAGCAAGCTAATTAATAACGAATCAACAAAAACATCCCAAAGGCGAGGTAATACAAACAAAATCTCGATTACGAAAGACTTTACAAAAGCCAAAAAGTCAACTAATAATAAAGCATTTTCTCATTCGGCCCTTACCCTCTGGAATGCACTACCCGAAGAAATCCGAACACTAACGGATATCAAGGAATTTCGTAAGAAACTTAAAACACATCTATTCATCTTACACTATGGTGCACAGGAACACTCCATTACCTTTACTGACAAAGGATAACCGAAGAAAATTTACCTGTCAATCTATAAAAGACCTAAATTATTACCTTCAACTAAATGAAACACTTATTCAAGATTACAATACGTAACAATAACTCAAACACAGGATGACCATACTGCCTTGTAATGTAAATAGTATAAGCACAATGTTCTGATGTCATGTACATAGTCCTTAAGTTCTTATGCAATAGTTGTTACCCCCTAGCAGTTAGACCATTGTCAATAGTTAATAGTCCCAGTTTACTGTATTAACGCCTTTACCCAATGTATAAAGTTTGATTGTTTCATGTAAGAACAGGTTTTTGTTCACTGATTCTTAATATTGTTCTATGTAAACCGCACCTGATCTTTCGGAATGTGCGGTATATAAGTGTTTGTTAAATAAATAAAATTTGCTGGACACTATCTGATTCATGCCTTTGAACATTGGTGCCTGGTAAACCGGCTCATGAATTTCCAGGAGCTTTGGCTGAAATGTCATAATTTATTCCTTCTGGAATCCTCAACATTCTCAAACTGTTACTCCGACTCCTCTTATTTGCATTTTCTGTGTGCCCAGTTTTAGTTGGGCAATGATTTCAACTTTGTCCTTGTAGCCATGTCACAATAACGTTTATCAAGGTAGGGCTTTAAAAATAATTTATACTTTGTATTGTAAGAGAAGTCGTCTTCATGTAACTTTCTTTAGTTGTACCATGAGTCTTGGTCCTTAGTACCTTTTGGGAGGCAGCTCCTTTGTTATGGTAAGGAATTTTTGTTCTTCCGCCAACCACCATTTTTTGTGGTATGGGTAGTTCTATTTGAGTGTTTTTACTCTTCATGGGATGCTATAAACGTACATTTGTTTATTTTATAACCCAAATGTACCAGTGGCCACGACCGTTATTTTTTAAATATTTGGACGAGACCCATTTTATTTGTAGATTTTGATTTTTGGCTTTGTTCTCAAAAATTGGGTATCTCTCCCCTCTATCTGGCAAGAAACTCTCTTGCTCCCCCTGTAGCCATGCATTTTTTTTCTTCATTTTACATCTCACATTCTTTTCTGAAGTTAAGGGGTCTACCATACATGCCTTCCAAGTGACGGTTTTATAAAATATGGGTTCCTGCAGTTGTTGGGGTACTAATTTATTCCTTATAGTCTCGTATATATTATGACAAGTTTATTAATGTTTCAGTAACTCAAACCTTATTTTGCAATGTAAGCATTTGGTACCCAGGAACATTTGAAATATTATGCCAGGATTAACATATTTGTGCGTCTGCCATGAGATGCTCAATAGTAGTAAAGAGAAAGTTTGAAGACCTCGCATTTTAGCCAAGAATGATATTGCTTCCCACTGGTAAAATGTGCATGGCAAATTTTTGAAAACCGAGAACCGTAACTTCATGTGAGCATAAGCAGTCTGTCCAGCATCTGTAAGCGTATATATATATAGAGTGGGCATGTATTTATTTAGCAGTATTTTACTTTAGGCTTTTCCCAGAGGCTGACTTATGGAGCAAATTATAGAAGCACTGTGGAATTTATCTTGAGCTAAGTGATTATAAAAAGGGCTCTATTTGCCACACAGTCCATAGAAATAAAATGGGCCATGTAGCAGATAGCTAGAGCTAAGTGTTAGTAAAAGGGGCCCTTAGCAGAGAATCGAGGGCACAGGCAGGGCCGGTTCAAGGTGTTAGTGTCTTAGGCAGATCTTAAGCTTTACACCCCACCTAGCTATGAAGATCTGTTATTTAGCTTTGAATGCCCTGCTGTTTGCTGCCTCCCAGAAGTTGCCACCCTAGGCGACTACCTAATTTGCCTAATCGTGGTGCCAGCCCTGGGCACAGGTGATTATGCTCTTTAGGACTTTGGTGTTTAAAGGCAAACTTTAAGTATCATGCAAAATTCTCATTTATACTAATTATTAACTCTCGGGATAATTCAAACCTATACATTTTTTTTGTTGGACCTTCTTTGTACTGAACATACTACTCGGTTTGGCAGGTTTCCTGGAGGTCCCTTTCATTCTGCAAATCTCTTAAAATTCATTTGATTATATTTTCTGTACCAAAAAATGATTTTTAAAGTTCATAATTTAAAAAAAAAATACATAATCATAAGATGATATGAAATTCATTGTTTTCTTCATTATATTTGTGCCAGTTGAGAGGGGGAGACTTAGACAGGATGTGAAGAGTTATACATGTGCCAAAAGTTACTCTATTGCTTACTAAGCCGGTATTGAGTACCAAAGAAGCATTTACTGTAATTGATGCCCTAGGAATTTCGTTATTCTTACTGGACTGGGCGGAGAAGGCTAAATTTTGGGAAAACCTCTGGATGGTAACAAAGGCCAGGAGAAACTGGTCCAGATTGAATTGAAACCCCAAAGGCACAGAAATAAAATGCCAGGCACATGTCTCTAACCACTGGTATGGGATTGTTAATCTCCTTGTGTCAGTGGTGATGTGTATTTCTTACTCATGATTTTTTTTTCTTTTTGGAGATGGGGGGGGGAGAAGAATTTAAATTAACAAATGTGCAGATTAACCAGATCTGAGTTATCAATCTGGATACTAGGCTTGATGGACCTTGGTCTGATCCAGTATGGCAGTTCTTATGTTCTTAATCTTAATGTAGATTTATTTTTGTTTTAATTTCTGAGGAAACAAAACTGCAAGCGATAAACCACAACTTGGTGTGTAGAAAGATTTTGTCTGTTTTCATATGATGCTAGGGTTTGAGGTGACATCCCTCTTACACAAAACTAGAAATGTGCTTTGTATTTATAAATTGTTCTATTTTAGAAAAGAAGCTTTGTTTTGTTCCTTTTTTTTGTTTTTTTGTTTTTAGTAAGTGATTGGAATGAGATCTGTCACCCATTGAAACTGCTCCATTTATAAGTCCAGTTCTGTATTTTCAATCCAGTGCTCACATTTATTTCTATTAGCAAGTTTTTCCTAATGCTGATCTTTACCAGAAATGATCCTTCACTTTTCCTCCACCTCCCCAAAACATTTCTGTTTTGTCTCAGAAATGAAAATGACTGTCGGACACAGCAGAAAGCACAAACAAATTTTTAGGTGATCCACTAAAACACTAAAGGATCTTCCAAACTCTCCATCCTAGTTGCCAAATCAGATTAGGCGAGGCACTGGTACATTTGGGTTATAACATAAACAAACTTAATCTCCTTGCATGATATTATGGTAGCCTTTCAAAGGGATGGTGCATCTTGTGCATTTTGGAAAGGGAATGCATTGTTCAGTTATGACAGAGGTTAGGTATATAGTTTTGGAAAATGGATGGCCTCTTTTTTTTTTTTTTTTTTCCTTTGATTTTTCAAACTGACAAAATAAAAAAACTGTTTTTGTACAATAACCTTCACTTCCAGGTGCAGAAGGGAAATGGGTTACAATTACATTACTTTCCAGCACTTTAACCCTTTCATGGCTGTTGTTGCCATATGGCAACCTTCAAATTTTCCCCCAAACTTTTCACCGGATTCTATATTTCCAAAAAATCCGCACACTGTGTGAAATGTGATGTGTATCTGTGCTTGACATCTGAAAAAAACTGTTATTTAATCTATCACACCCAGCAGTAAATGAAACTGATGCCAAGACTTTTTTAAATTTTCAGCCATTCAGGACCATAGTTGCCATATGGCATAAGTAATTCTCCAGGACCAAGCAGGAAGTCAGTCCTCACATATGGGTGACGTCGGCGCCGACGGAGCCCTCGCGGAGCAATTTTCCCCAGCTTTCAAAGAAAGCCTTTGGGAATTGCAGCGCGCATGCGCGGTCCTCTTCCCGCCCAAGGGTGCCATCTTGCTCAGTCTTCTTTTTTCCGCGGAGCCCTACAGACGTTGTTTGTGATTCCCCGCAGAAAAGTTGATTTTATTTGTTTTTTCTCGGTTCGACGCCGGTTCTTTTCCCGCCCGGACCCGCGACGCCGGTTGCGAGTCCGTTCTTTATTTTTCGGTTTTTTGTCCTTCGTGACAGATTTTGCGCCTTTTTTCTTTTTCACTGGCAGCCCGGTCTTTTGACCTCGCAAGGGCCCATTTTCCCCCGATGGCTGCCAGCGGGTTTAAGAAGTGTGATCGGTGTAAGAAACTCATGTCTCTTACCGACACACATGATTACTGCCTCCGCTGCCTCGGACCCGATCATGACCCGATGATCTGTGGTCCGTGTGGCAAAATGTCCTCAAAAGCGTTGAGGAGTCGGCAGCATCAGCGGGAACGTATCTTCTCTGACTCCGGCCGGGCTCGGACCTCGTCAGAGGCTTCGACGTCTCGGGACTCTGGTCCTTAGCATTGTCGCAGTTCCTCTGAACGGGGGTCTCCTACCCGGGAACATCATCGGAAGAAGAAACCCGCGAGGGCGGGGTCGGTGGACGCTCCTGGTTCCTCGAGGGCCAGGTCGCATAGCCCCGATTCCCGTCCCGGGTCCTCGGAGATGGAGAGGCTGTCTAAACATCCTCGTCTCGAGATGGACTCGCCCGCTCCCGTGAGTACTGTTGTCCTCGTGGACTCGCCTCCGAAGGACCTGACGTCGGGCCAGACGCCGTCGGGGCCCGAGTCGGGGGCTGCTGGGTCTCCTGAGCTCGGACTCAGGTTGACGGCCTTGGAGAGCAGTTTCGCTGCCTTCATGGACCAGCAGCGGGCATTGATCGCTGGCCTCGCCGGTGCTTCTGCCCTGACCACCGGGACGTCGACGTCCAAGTCGACCCCGGAGACCGAGCCAATCCTCGAGTCCATGAGGGCTCGAGTCGATCCTCGGTCGCGGTCTCCTTCGGCCTCCCGTTTGGGACCGGCATCGATGCCCGCCCGACTGGAGCCGCTCGATTCCACCTCCGAGGAGTCAGCCTGGGAATCCGAGGACGAAGAGTCACCTGGTTCTTTTCGGACTCGGTGTGTCCCATCGGACTCCCCCGTCCGAACCTCGGAGACTGTTCCCCCCGGAGGATACCCGGTTCTCGGACTTCGTGCGGGATATGGCCAAGGCCTTGGCCTTCCCCGCGGATCCCGAGGAGGAGCCTCGAATCGAGGAACTCGACACCCTCCAATATGACTCTCCCCCGAAGGAGGCCTTTGTTGTACCGGTTCCTCCGATGCTGGAACGACTTCTCTTCCGCATGTGGGAGAGCCCGGCGTCATCGCCGGTGTTAAGCAAGCGGGTCTATTCCATTTATTGAGTCCGCAAGAGCCCCGGGTTCCAAAAGGCACAACTACTGCACCATTCCATGGTGGTGGAATCGGCCATGCATAGACTTAAGAGTCAAAAGATGCACTCCTCGGTGCCTCCCGGTCGGGAGGCTCGGAGCCTGGATGCCCTCGGTAGGAAGTGTTTCCAGGGCTCTATGCTTGCTTGTCGAGTCCAGACCTACCAGCTCTACATGGGCATGTATCTCCGAGACCTGGCTAAAGAAATAGCCGGGTTCTCTGCTGGTCTCTCCGACGAACCTTTGCAGAGGTTCCAAACTTTGTCAACTGGTATTCGGGAGTGCTCAAAGTTTATCTCTCGAGCAGCCTACGATGGTTTTGAGGCATCGGCTCGAGGTGCCGCCAGGCTTGGCTTCAGACATCCGACCTCGAGCCATGGGTGCAGGACAAGTTGGTCGATGTCCTCTGCAGAGGTGAAAACCTCTTTGGCAAGCCCATGGATGAGAAGGCTGCACAGATCGAGACCGAGACTCTCACCAGGACTCGTCTCTCAAGGAAGACCTCTGCCCCTTCTCAGAAGAAGGGCTTGGGGAAAAAGCACTTTTACCTGAGGAAGGCGGCTGCCTATCAACACTACCCTCATTATCAGGCCTCAGCAGCTCCCCCACAGGGTAAGCAGGCCAAGGGACGGGGTAATGGGTCCCGTAGGCAGCAAGCCCCCAAGCCTGCACCACCGGCCCCTGCTCAGCAGGGTGGGGTTTTTGACTTCATCAGCATAGCCTCTCCCCCTCAGCTGGTTTCTCTCAGCACAGGAGGCCGGCTGGTCCACTTTGCCCACAGGTGGTCCAACATCACCACAGATACCTGGGTGCTTCACATAGTTCAAAAGGGCTATCTTCTTCACTTTCACCAGGTACCTCCCTCCTATTTCCCAGGGGAGCCTCTTCGACTCCCTCTGCACAGGGACTTACTCCTTCAGGAGTTAGCAAGTCTTCTTCAGGAACAGGCTGTGGAACCGGTGCCCCACCACCTGAGGGGTCAAGGGTTTTACTCCAGGTACTTTCTGATACCAAAAAGAACAGGAGGCCTCAGACCCATCCTGGACTTGCGCAACCTCAACAAGTTCCTCGCAAAGGAAAAGTTCAAGATGCTTACCCTTGGAATCCTGCTGCCCTACCTCCAGCAGGGAGACTGGCTATGCTCCTTAGATATAAAGGATGCCTACACTCATATCCTCATTCACCCCAGCCACAGACAATATCTCAGGTTTGTTGTGGGGGGCAATCATTACCAGTACAGAGTACTACCCTTTGGTCTATCCTCCGCACCAAGGGTGTTCACCAAATGTCTAGCAGTGGTGGCGGCTTATCTGAGACTTCAAGGCCTCTTTGTATTTCCATACCTGGACGACTGGCTCATCAGAGCGCAGTCTTCCCAAGAGGCCATTCACGCCACGCACCGCACTGTGGCTCTGCTCCAGTACTTGGGCTTTGTCATAAACTTCGCAAAGTCCACTTTGCTCCCCTCTCAGGATCTCGAGTTCATCGGCGCAAGATTGAACACGCTTCAGGCGCGAGCTTTTCTGCCTCTGGACAGGGCAAACAGGCTCATGGATCTTGCCAGCCACTTTCGCAGCAATTCCCTGGTCTCTGCCAGGCAATTTCTGCGACTGCTTGGCCATATGGCTTCCACAGTCCCATGTGACCCCCAATGCCCGCCTAAACATGCGCCCTGCTCAATGGTGCCTTCGCACACAATGGCATCAGGCCACTGGGAGCCTAGCGGACTCCGTACAGATCTCCGACCCGCTGGTCTCCTCTTCTCTACAATGGTGGCTTCATCTGCCAAACCTAGTGCTAGGAATGGCTTTTCAGCCTCCTCCGCCTTCTCAGGTCCTGACGATCGATGCTTCTCTCCTGGGCTGGGGAGCTCATTGCCAAGGGAAATGTACTCAAGGCCTCTGGACTCCTTGGGAGTCTGCTCAGCAGATAAACTTCCTGGAGCTCAGAGCCATCCGCCTAGCTCTCAGAGCCTTCTCCCACCTGACTTCTCACCAGTCTGTGCTGGTCCAGACAGACAATCAGGTTGCAATGTTCTACGTGAACAAACAAGGCGGAACAGGCTCCTTCCTTCTCTGTCAGGAGGCGCAGAAACTGTGCTCTTGGGCTATCCACCACGGCATCATCCTCAAGGCTGTCTATCTCCCAGGTCAGGAAAATTACCTGGCAGACAAGCTAAGCAGGATCCTCCAGCCACACGAGTGGAGGTTGGATCCGTTGGTGGTTCAGCGGATCTTTCTCAAGTGGGGCCTCCCCACCATGGATCTGTTTGCCAGTCCTTTGAACAGGCAACTTCCCAGATTCTGCTCTCGACAACCGCATCCTCTCAGAGTAGCGGCGGATGCTTTTCTGATTCCATGGTCCACAGGCCTCTTGTATGCCTTTCCTCCCATGCCGCTGGTGTCTCGGACACTCTTCAAAGTTCTCAGAGACAAAGCCTCGATGATCCTAGTGGCTCCCCGGTGGCCGAGACAACCTTGGTTCCCGCTTCTGATGCAGCTGGCGGTGGACACTCCTCTTCCTCTGGGGTTTCAACCCGACCTCCTGTCACAGGATCAGGGGACTCTCCTGCACCCCAACCTCCGATCCCTTCATCTGATGGCCTGGCTGCTGAAAGGGTAGTCCTTGCTCCCCTCCGGCTGCCTCCAGATGTGGAGGAAGTCGTCTTGGCCTCCAGGCGGCCTTCCACCCGGAAGTCCTACGCTTTTTAAGTGGCGTCGGTTCTCCATCTGGTGTGCTCAGCAGTCTCAAGATCCCTTCTCCTGTTCAGCATCAGTGGTCTTGCAGTACTTGCTTTGCCTCTCCAATCTTGGACTTAAATCCAACTCGGTCAGGGTCCACCTCAGTGCTCTTTCTGCGCATCACATGCCGGTGGATGGAAGACCTCTTTCCAGCCACCCTCTAGTGGCTCATTTTCTCAGAGGCCTCCTTCTCCTTAAACCACCTTTGCGCCCACCAGCCCCTGACTGGGATCTGATTGTGGTTTTACAGCGGATTACCTGTCCGCCCTTTGAACCTATGGCTACCTGTCATCTTCGTTTTCTTTCTTGGAAAACCTTGTTCTTGGTTGCCCTCACTTCTGCTAGACGCGTTAGTGAGCTACAGGCCCTAGTATCTGATCCTCCTTACACTAGGTTCTACAAGAATAGGGTAGTCCTACGGACTCACCCAAAGTTTCTTCCCAAAGTGGTTTCCCCTTTTCACATCAACCAGGAGGTGGTACTTCCGACCTACTTTCCCAGGCCACACTCCAGCCGAGCTGAAACGGTCCTGCATACCCTGGACTGTAGAAGGGCGTTAACCTTCTACCTTGACCGTACGCGGGAGCACAGACGAGCTGTTCAGCTCTTCGTCTCTTATGACCCCAATAAGTTGGGGCTCCCTGTCTCCAAGCGTACTCTGTCTATCTGGATTGCTGACTGTATCGCTTGGGCTTACGAGGCAGCCGGCCTCTCGTTGGAAGGTCGAGTCACGGCTCATCGAGTTAGGGCGAAGGCTACGTCAGTGGCTTACCTCCGCTCTGTTCCATTGGCAGACATCTGCCGGGCCGCTACTTGGTCTTCAAGCCAGACTTTTGCAGCCCATTACTGCCTGGAGAGGGAGTCCCGCAGGGACAGTGCTTTCGGACAGGCAGTCCTCCGTAATCTCTTTGAGGTATAGGCAACTCCTACCCTCCGTCCCGGATGTTGGGCTACCGGTTGGAGGCGTATTCAGAGAAGATTCCTTCCTTCTGTGCTACTGAGCTTGAGGGAGCTCCTTTTTGAGCTTAGGGTCTCCGGTAGCCTTAAGCTGGGGAGTCCCATATGTGAGGACTGACTTCCTGCTTGGTCCTGGAGAAAGAGTAGTTACTCACCTGTAACAGGTGTTCTCCAGGAGCAGCAGGAATCAGTCCTCACAACCCTCCCTCCTCCCCTTGGAGTTGCAGTTCTATGCTTTTGGTTTTTTTGCTAATTTTTTTGCTGTCTTTTCGCTATGTCATCTGACTGAGCAAGATGGCACCCTTGGGCGGGAAGAGGACCGCGCATGCGCGCTGCAATTCCCAAAGGCTTTCTTTGAAAGCTGGGGAAAATTGCTCCGCGAGGGCTCCGTCGGCGCCGACGTCACCCATATGTGAGGACTGATTCCTGCTGCTCCTGGAGAACACCTGTTACAGGTGAGTAACTACTCTATATTGTTTCTTAGAAATAAATTTTTTTCAAAAACACTTTATATTCTGCATCATTTAGCTCAAATCTTAATAACAAAAACAGAAAAAAAAATTTTAGTTACAAAACAATTATGCGAAAGGGTTAAGTAGGGTATTGGGGGAGTGGAAATGAAGGGGCATTTCTCACCACTACCTCCAATTTAGCTAGGGTTTAACCTTGGCCTGATGGGAGTCTTGTTTGCCCACTGAATGAGAAGAATTGAATGGCATCCTTAATGCACAGGAGCACAGAATGCTTGTTTCCAGGCACTTTCTTTTCTGCTGCTCAAGAAACGAGGCGTCTGCATGTACCTTATATCTCTGAGCTGTGTCTTTAGGAATAGTCTGTTACACAGATATTAGAATCTGCCCCCTTCTGCTTTCCATCCCATCCCACCCCACCACCTCCACCCCAGTCTGGTTCAAAATAAAGAGGGAGGAAATAGCTGATAGATGAAGCAAGAGTGTTTCCTGAAGTGGGAACAGGACATGTCATCCTTTAATTGGTAGCTGTTTTAGGTTGGGCTATATTCAGATAAATGATTAGCGTTTTTTGGGGGGGGGTTCTCTTTCAGACCACCTTGGCACACATCATTGCCAAAAACAGCAAGAAGAATGGAACCAGGTTTGTGACCCTGTCAGCAACGAGCGCAAGCACAAACGATGTCAGGGAAGTGATAAAGCAGGCCCAGAATGAACTGCGGCTCTTCAAGAGAAAGACTATCCTCTTTGTTGATGAGATTCACCGTTTCAACAAATTGCAACAGGTACTGGCCAGCTCAGCCACAGATAAAACCAAACCATCCCTTTAGTTTGACTAGCAAAAAGTACATAGTGGCTATAGTCCTGAGAAATTGTTCTCTCTCAAGTGATATCACAAAACCATGTGTGCATTTAATAAAATTCTTGTAGCCCAGAGGTTTCCTTGCCAAGAGATGCCTAGGGTACAGCTTCAGATCCCCTTCTCTCACTCATCCTTTGTGATCTTGGGTAATTCATTTTATTTCCTTGGGCTTCATTGTGTAACCATTTGTGATGACATAACAATAATGAGGTTCCTTCTTTCCTCACCTCTCACTAGGAAGGTAATTTCATAACAAGCTGTTTACTAAGTAGGTGCCTATTTTATAAAGGCACATAGGCGCCTATTTAAGACTAATAAGAGAAAATATTTTTTCACTCAACACGTAATCAAACTCTGGAATTTGTTACAGGAGAATGTAGGAAAAGCTGTTAGTGTAGCCAGATTTTAAAAAAAGCTTGGACAAGTTCCTGGAGGGAAGGTCCATAAACCATTATTAAAGGGGACCCAGGAAATCCACTGCTTGCCCCAATACAAGCATTGTGGAACCTGTGTCTTTTGGGGAAACTGCTAAGCACTTGTGACCTGGATTGTCCACTGTTGGAAACAGGTACTGGGCTTGATGGACCTTGGTCTGACCCAGTATGGCATATCTTATGTTCTTATTCCTATTTGTCTTTATAATATACAAGCACAAAAGCAACTGAAATTGTGAGTACAATGCTCCACATACATTTATACCAGTTCGGGAGTAGGTATAAGTGTGCGTGACTGAAGTAAACATAGAGGTGTGTATTTTATATTCTAACACATGTACTTTACTTTTCCTTTGTTTTTGGCCCCAACCCTTATCCCAAATTCATCTACATCCATGTCGCATCCAACTACTTATAACATGTATCTGTGGGGTATTTATATAAGAGGCATTTTATGCATGAAAGAGCCTTAAGCCCACGTGGTTATGTTACCTTATGTTCCTTTATAACCTGGTCTGAGTCAAAAGCTGCTGTACAAGGCTACACCTGTTTCATGGTAGCATTAACTGTGCATATATGTTCTCATAGAAATTGGTGCATATAGATAAACACATTGAGTGCCGATCCTGCCCCCACTCCCAGAAACATCTGTGCATATACCGCTGAGATTTCTGAGCAGCCGTGATTTATGCAGCTATGCCCACTGGCAGCTTTATAAGTACCTGCGTGAGTGTGTAAAATGCTGTTCTATGGGTCAGGGTACTTTATAAACTATCCCCTAAGAGTGCACAAAAATGATTTACTACAAAATGCATTAATGTAATGAAGAATCAGTCTGACGCTGGCAGCACCTCACTTGCACTGTGTAGCAGAACTCGTAGTGCCAACAAATTGCAAAAATTAAGAAGAAAAACAGAACAATGGTGATTTTTTTTATAAGAGGATAATAGTTTTAAACTGTTTTTGTGCATAAAGCAGTGTTTTCCATCTGTGTATGGGTTCTTATGAAACTAGATCGAATGTGTAAAAGCTATGTGCAGTGCAAGTTGGCGCATATTTGAACAGTGGACATGCACAGGGTTGGAGTCATGATTTATGCATGTATTTTATAAAATATGAATGTAATTTTGTGCTAATGTGTTAAACCTGTTCTCAAGCAGGCATGATATCCACACCTTGGGTGTAAGCACTATTGCTGCTGGATTTGCTCTAGTATTTTATAAAGTTACATAGGCACCTGTGGGTCTTGATAAAATAGTTCCAAAATAGACACCTTCCTGTTCCCTTAACTTAGACATCCTGCTATAAAATTACTCCCTACTTGTCTAAAAGGATACTCTTCCACAGAGGCATCTTAAGCGACCTCAGATGGGCTCGCATAATCCTCATTTTGGGTTGTGGCCACATGTTGGGTTCAGGATGGGGTGAATCGTATTTTTGGGAGACCACTTCCTGCCAAATCCAGCCCACCATCCACTGCTGGTAACAAAGATAGTACAGGTGTGGGGCCTGCCTGTAAGACGCTGCTGGAACTCGCCAACGCATACTGTCACGTCAGAGGAGGTGGGACAAGGAGGGCCAGCAGGGATTTAGAGGCACGCATGCGCTTGTATCAGGCCTCATGCCTGTATTACTTTTTTTTTTTTTTATTGGCAGGCTGGATTTGATATGAGGTGGTCTCCCGGGGCATGCCCGGTTCACCCCTGCTCTGAACCAAACATGTGGCCACGACAAGTACTGTATGTGTCAGAAAGGATGGGACAGGGAGGGAGACCAAGGAAATGCTGGACATGTGGGGGGGAGACATTGGGTGACAGAGGGGTGGATGCTGGACATGGTGAGGGGCATAAGGAGACAGAGAAGTGATGTTGTACATCAGGGGGATCGTATGGAGACAAAAGGGTTGTGCTGGACATGGTAGGGGGACATAGGAAGACAGAGGTGATGCTAGATCTGGGAAGGAAGGGCCAAGGGAGATAGAGATAGTGAGGCTATGGAGAGAAATTAGGGAGATGCTAGATGTGGGGGAATAGAGAGCATGGGGGAGATGCAGATGTGAGAGAGAGAGAGAAGGAGAAGAGTTTGGGCTAGGAGGGTAGGAGAAGACAGACACTGGGCAGGGAGGAGGAGAGGGGGGAAAGAGACCGTATGGGGGGCGAGAGGGGAGAAAGACATTGCATGAGAGAGAGAGAGGGAGAAAACGCTGGGCTGAGAGTGTGGAGGGGTGGAGGATGCAGGATTGTGGGGGAAGTTAGTAAAGACGGGAATAAGAGGTTGGGAGGGAGAGAAGTGGCAGATGGCCTGCAATCTCTGGAAAAGAGAGTTAAGAGAAGCAGGATGCAGAATCCATACACTGGGACCAGGGCAGTTAGAAAAATTAAAATAGCCAGACCACAAAAGTAAATAATTTATTTTCAGTTTAATGATTAGAATATATCAGTTTATGGATTTTATATATGCCATCTTTATATTTTGCACAGTACAGGGGGAACTGCATCAGTTTATTTCTCTGATATTGTGCTGCATGCAGAGCCTGGCTTCTTGGGGTTTCAATTTAATTTTTGTTTAAGAGATGGTATAGGACTGGGGGAAGATGTAGACCAGCGAGGAGGGGGAAGGAAAGTTGGATGGTGGACCACCAGTCAAGGGGAAATAGGGAGGATCATAGACATGATAGGGGATGGAATAGGTTGTATGTCAGGGAGATTCTTGACACGGGGGTGGTATAGGACAGGAAGGCAGAGGAGATGTTGAACATCGGGGAGGGGGAACGAGGGAAACAGAGGAGATGCTGGACAGGAAAGGGAGGCAGATTGATAGGAGGTGCTTGACATGGGGAGGGGTGGTACTGGGTAGGGAGACAGGAGATGCTAGATATGGGTAGGAAGATGACTGGTGAGACAGAAGAAATGATGGCCTTGTGGAGGACCTCAGGGAAACAATTGAGATACTGGATATGGGAGGGGAGGACTAGGGAAATACAGGAGATAATGGTCATGGGGGAAACTATGGAAACAGAGGAGATATTGTGATAGGCGATGGCCTAGCATGTAGCAGAGCTAGGTCTGAAGCCCTTTTTCTCCTGCTTTAAAATGTTATTGCTGATTTTGGAAAATTATAGAATGCTGTTAGCTGTTAGAAAGAAATACTGTTCTATTCTGGTTTGATAACATGTTCTGCTCTCCTGGAGATAAGAGAATTAAAACTTTTACTGTTTATTGTTTAGGTAAGCCAGATGTCTGCTTTAGTAGGAATGTCCTCCACTGTATCTGTGCACTGACCTCGTAATTAGGATGAAAATATAGTAGAGAAGCCGAACAATGTAAGAATATTTTGTCTAGCATTATGAAGATTGTTTAGTGTTTTGAGCCAGGGCTAGAGATACATCTTAGCCTTGCTATGTTTGGCCTCGCTTTGTTTTGCTTTTGTTAAGAATGCTTCTGATATGCCTTCCACTATCTTTGTGGCTAACTGACCTTGCAAGAATAGCGAAATATACTGTATACTTTAGTAAAAGTATTATGTTTAGTGTTATGTCTAATTGCTGACCCGTGGCTAGTAAGACCCAAGCAGGGGGAGCGAGTCCTGGGCCCGGTCAGAGATGTCTATTGGATGAGAGTAAGTGGGCCACTGTGGCCAATGAGGAGTTTTACCTGTATTAGACTGGAGAAGAAAAGTATATAAACTGTCATTTTTCTGAGCTCTGTGCTCAGACCATTTTGAATGCTACTGCAATCTGAGTCTGTGCACATTAAACCGGCTTGAATCTTTGCCTGACTCCGGGTATTATTTATTGCATTCTTATCAGCTACTACATATTTCTGGTGCGTTGGGCCGGGAATGTGCGAGTGGGGGATGGTATGCAAGTGAATATGCCCCGACATCTCGCCTCACAGGTTTGGTCCGGCTGGAGCTGAGCCTGACTGACCGCAGGAGGGTCTCTGGCGCCCCTGGTCCTTTTGTATCGGAGGGTACTCCTCCTTGCCTCCGCAGGTTGCTGCTTCTGGCCGGCCAACACCTCGAACCCGAGGGGGGTCCAGGATTCAACCCAAGGAGGGATTGGTTGCGCAGCGCATTAGCTACCGGATCCGGTGAGTATTGATTTTTTCTGGTTCTTAGTCAGATAGCTTTGGGAAAGTCTCGAGACACTTCTGGTACAGTAACAGGTAAAGGAAGTCTGATCAACTTCCACGGGCGATCCTAGTACCCCTGCAAGTAGTGCGCGGGGCGAAACAATCAGCCCTTTCGGTTTCAGTAATTCTGGTTTGTCAGTCAGCCCGGGAATTCGGAATTTGGAAAATGCTAGCATGTTTGTCTGTGTGAAGAATGCTTGTGAAAAGGAGGAAGCGTTGGGAGTTTGTCTTTGTTATCTGTTGAAACCACGAGTTTCCCTTCTAGTATAAGGGTAGGATTATATTCCGTTGGGTAATTTGTGACACTTTACCGCATATGAAATAGTAAAAGTATAGTTAAGAAGAGTCATTGTAAAAGCAAGAAGCTGTCTCCCTCATTCAGCTGCAGCACAGAGTGAAACTGACAGGAGACGTGTTTGTGCAGAGGAATGTTTTAACCCTATGAAGGCATGTTTTCAACGTTCTGCTGCTGGGCTAATGGTGCTTATTTTAGGGAATTATACCTGTTTTTATTCAATATTTTGTAATAGTGATGTGTCTTCTGCTATGGTCATGTATTATATATCATTTAATAAGAATGTTTAGTCAGAATTGTGGATCTCGATAGTATTGTACTTAGCCTGGAAAGGGTTACATTCCTACTCAAATTCCTGTGCAGATCAAGTGAGCAGAAATCATGTAGGGCTCAAGTTTCAATAGGAAAGGAAGCTTGTATTTTCCCTTTGCCCTACGAAGCCTACAAACTAGGAAGGAAAATGTGTATATGTATTTTAGATGTCCACCTGCTTTATGGAAAAAGCATCCAGAATGAATGTCTTTTTGAATCTCTGCTTCCTAAAAACTGTAAAATTGAAAGTAATTTATTTTGTAAAGCCAAGCTGATTACGGCTGGCAGTTAGTTTTTTTGCCAAGTAATTTTATTCCAGTTATACGTAACAGCTATGTAGTCTTCATGTTATGAACTATAGTTCTTTCTGTTAGGATTTGTTATTATAACATGTTGCAGAAGTGTAGTTTTCTATTGTAAGGACTCTATCTAGATTGTTCCTCTGTCTTGACAAGCACATGTGGGGGCTACAGTCCACCGCTGAAACTGCAGGCAGGGATTTATTTTACCAGTTCAGAGTCACCCACAGTCAGCGCCCGAGAACATGAAGTGGAATCCAAATAGTGCAGGCAGCCCTCACTATATGCCCCATGAAATCCAGCAGCCCAGGAGAATTTGCGCCTGGTAAATGCAGTTTTTGTCAAGTCAGTCCCAGGGAGATATAAAACAGAACTTGCAGAAACGGGATGGATTTGCGGGCATGAATACAGCACGATTAAGTTGTTCAGAATGTCTGTGAATTGTGGAGATCATGTGACAGAGAAAGTGAATGTAAGATGGAGAAGAGAGCAGTTCTTCTTGCTGATACTTTAGTTGAACGATGTGGAGGAAGTTTTCCTAATCGAAGGAGCTGGATTGATAGTGCTGACTGTTCCCCGAGAAGAAGAGTAGTGGTTCTATAGTGCATCTCCAATCAGGCCAGCAAGTTCCTGTATACTTACCAGCATTGCAGCCCCACCTGGAGTATGGGCAGAGGAGAATCCATCTGGCCTAGCAAAGAATATAGCTCCTGTACTTGTTACCCTTAAGCCAGGAGCAGAACCAGTGCATGTACGTCAGTATCCCCTCCCAAGACCATCAATTGAAGGCATTCATCGCCACCTGAAGAAATTATTGCAGTATGGACTTCTCAGAGAATGCCAGTTACCCTGGAACACCCCCCTTCTCCCAATCAAGAAGCCTGGGACAGGTGACTACAGCCCAGTGCAGGATCTACGTTGAGTGAACAATGCAGTTGAAACCATACATCCAGTAGTACCAAATCCTTACACCCTCCTAGGACTGATTCCAGCAAAAGACACTCACTTTACTGTTTTGGACTTAAAAGATGCCTTTTTTTTCTGTATACGCCTGACAGAGGCCAGTCAGTTTTTGTTTGCATTTGAATGGGAAAGCCCTACCACAGGACGGCGAGGGCAACTTACTTGGACTCGATTACCACAAGGATTTAAGAACTCACCCACTATCTTCAGTGCAGCCCTCAGTCAAGATTTGTCAAGCTACTCTGTGATTCCGGGAAAAAGAATTTTGCTTCAATATGTAGATGATTTGCTCATAGCCACCAATAACAAATCTGATTGTATACAAGCTACAAGTGATCTCTTGCACCTTTTGAATGAAGCTGGATACAAGGTTTCCAGAGCCAAGGCGCAGCTGTGCCAGACAGAAGTGAAATATTTATTGTTCCACCTGTTCACAGGAACCGGGAATTAGGACTTGAGCGAAAAGAAGCAGTATGCCGCATCCCAACCCCCACTACTAGGAAACAGGTGCGAGCTTTCTTGGGAGCTGCAGGCTACTGCCGAATATGGATACCAAATTTTGCGCTCATGGCGAAAACCCTTGTACCAAGTCACACAAGGAATGGAACGATCTCCCTTGGAATGGGGCTCAGAACAAGATAAAGTATTCGAATCACTGGAAACAGCATTGATGTCATCCCCAGCTTTGGGACTACCAGATGTGCAGAAACCATTTCGTCTGTATGTCCATGAATCAAGTGGAAGCGCATTGGGAGTCTTGACCCAGCCTCTTGGGTCTTGGCAGCGACCTGTGGCCTACCTGTCGAAACAATTGGATCCTGTTGCCAAAGGCTGGCCACCTTGCCTGAGAGCTGTAGCAGCCACAGCCCTCTTACTGAGTGAAGCAGATAAGCTCACCTTAGGACAAAACCTTCAAGTTACTGTATCACACTCTGTTTTAACCCTGCTGGCGCACAAAGGAAGCCATTGGCTCACCAACGCTCGAATGTTAAAATATCAAAGTATGCTATGTGAGAATCCTAACTTGCAATTCAGTGTCAGCAAAACTCTAAACCCAGCCACCCTATTGCCCGTCGGTCCAGGCCCTCCTGACCATGTTTGCTTGGAAGTAATGGACATTGTGTACTCAAGTTGTCCAAACTGTCCAGAGGTTTACCTGAAGTGGCCCCAGGTTCTTCCTATAGCCCTTCATAGGATATACTTAGCCCCTGCTAAGTCTTTAGGAGTTTCCCCTTTTGAGATTCTGAGATTCTGTAGCCTATTGTATAGAGAGTAAAAGGAGATGTGTGACAGATAGGATATGAAATTACTAGATAAGCACTATTGGTTTTAAGTTCTGTTTTGCAGGGTCTTCTTGCGTGAGTACGAGATCAGCCCATCCAAACCCCTGCATTTTTTCAAGCCTGGAGCCTCGGTGTGGGTGACAGAGTAGAAGAAGACACCGCTGGCGCCGTATTGGAAAGGGCCATATGTCATCTTGTTATCAACCCCAACAGCAGTTAAAGTGGCCGAGATCGACTCCTGGATCCACCACAGTCGAGTGAAACCAGCCACAGTACCTGAGAGTCGTCCCTGGACTTCGATCGCCAATCCTGCAGCACCATTGCGACTCACGCTGCGAAGAAAAGATCCGTCATCGTAAGAACTTTACCAACCTGCTCCTGGACGTCAAGGGAACAGACGTCCTCCAGTTTTGCATTCCAGCAGCCGCTTCTGAACTTGGTCGTGGACTTCCATAAATGATCCTGAGACTCCATTGCGCCTCACCCTACGACAACAGCAACGGACCTAAGACTTATTGGTCCCTCGGAAACTGCACTATTTCAAGACTGTTTGTTTATCCGAAGGTAAGCCTCGCATCTGGAGAAAGCTGAAATCAGAAATAGACTGTGTTGTGTTAAGAAATTGAGTCTTCTACGAGACTGTGTTCAAATGCTCTGAAAAAAAAAAAGAGAAAAGAAAAAAAAACTGTTTTGATCTCCTAAAAAGTGAACTGCTTTAAGGAGGCAATAATAGCCTGAGAGACTGTACTATGATATTTTAAGAACCTGAGACATCCCAGAGGACAGTGATACTTTGGAATCTACAGCCCTACTCCTGCCACAAAGCTGGTAGGTCTACGTACGGCAGAAGCTTGAGGACCTACAATCAACGCTACGTCTGCTACCTGTTGTGGAAGCCGACAGTTCCACCATTTTTCCAGAGACTATGCTCTTTATGAATTCTTATTCTTGTTTCGTTCTGGCGGCAGCCTTGGGTTGTTTGAATTGACTCTTGCCCTACTTCCCTGTGCAGCCTGCAAACCTAGTATTTGCACAACAGGGAATACCCGGACTTGTCTCAACCCCCCGCCAGAATCTTTCCTCTCCTGTTATGGGAACTGCGATGGAACAATGAGAACGGGCCTATTGCTATGATGAACAGTATATATGTCATTTGTTCCTCCTATGTCTCCTGCCCCTCCGCTTATACACTAGGCATGCTATATGATTTGACAAAGACACTTGTATCAAATGTATTTTTGATTGTGGCTATTTGCATATGTATCCCCTGTTTCCTGCCCTTATGCTTGCGCATGCTGAACTCTATTATCGATAGTACTATTGACCGCAAGGCAGCGGCACATATATTAGTCTCATGGAATTATTACCCTATACCACACAGTGATCCCTCTACTATGGTCTGAAGTATTTTTGCTATTTGTGTGATTAGATTCTCACCCTTCCTCACTTGTGGGTGTGAATAATCAAAAGGAGGGAATGTGATAGGCGATGGCCTAGCATGTAGCAGAGCTAGGTCTGAAGCCCTTTTTCTCCTGCTTTAAAATGTTATTGCTGAAGCCCTTTTTCTCCTGCTTTAAAATGTTATTGCTGATTTTGGAAAATTATAGAATGCTGTTAGCTGTTAGAAAGAAATACTGTTCTATTCTGGTTTGATAACATGTTCTGCTCTCCTGGAGATAAGAGAATTAAAACTTTTACTGTTTGTTGTTTAGGTAAGCCAGATGTCTGCTTTAGTAGGAATGTCCTCCACTGTATCTGTGCACTGACCTCGTAATTAGGATGGAAATATAGTAGAGAAGCCGAACAATGTAAGAATATTTTGTCTAGCATTATGAAGATTGTTTAGTGTTTTGAGCCAGGGCTAGAGATACATCTTAGCCTTGCTATGTTTGGCCTCGCTTTGTTTTGCTTTTGTTAAGAATGCTTCTGATATGCCTTCCACTATCTTTGTGGCTCACTGACCTTGCAAGTGTAGCGAAATATACTCTATACTGTAGTAAAAGTATTATGTTTAGTGTTATGTCTAGTTGCTGACCCGTGGCTAGTAAGACCCAAGCAGGGGGAGCGAGTCCTGGGCCCGGTCAGAGATGTCTATTGGATGAGAGTATGTGGGCCACTGTGGCCAATGAGGAGTTTTGCCTGTATTAGACTGGAGAAGAAAAGTATATAAACTGTCATTTTTCTGAGCTCGGTGCTCAGACCATTTTGAATGCTACTGCAATCTGAGTCTGTGCACATTAAACCGGCTTGAATCTTTGCCTGACTCCGGGTATTATTTATTGCATTCTTATCAGCTACTACAATATGGGAAGGAGGGAGACAGACAGGAGATGTTTGACATTGGGGAGGGGGGAGTTACAGGGGAGGTAAGAGAAGAGATGCTGGATATGGAGAGTGCAACAACTGACGAGACTGGGCATTAAAGGTAGGGCTAGGGAGACAGAAAAGATACTGGTAAGGTGGAGTAGGAACTTGGGAGACAGAAAAGATGTTGGACTTGTGTAGGGGGGACTAGGGAGGCAGAAAGGAGCTAAAGAACATGGGAGGGAGAGAGAGAGAAACCCTGAATGGGGAAGATGAGAGAGGAAATAGGGAAAATGCTGGACACGGGGTTAGAGTTAGTAAAAGACTGGGCAATAAGAGGCTTGGGAATGGGAGGGATGGATGAAGAAAAGTAATGGAAAGCTCTAGGTAAATGCAGTAAACAGTGGGAGACTGACAAGTAAATGGTAAAAGGAGAAGGAAGAAAACTGAAAAGAAAGATTAGTGTTACAAATTGATGTAAGAGGTGATGGTGCAGAAAGAAGAAATGGCAAGTAGACAGGTGACCTTGCAAAAAAGAGCTAAGAGAAGATAAAGAAAAGCAGAAACCAGGGTTGCTGGGTGTGGTGGTTGTTCCCAGGCATTGGTGGTGGTCCCTCAGCTCTTTGGTCCACAGGGATTGGTAAATTGGGTTAAGTCAATATGTCTGTTTATCAAGTTTGTGGTGGAAAACCAGGCTTCCAAAAATTCTCTCTCTCTTTTCGTTTGTGCTTGTGCTATGATGTCAGTCGTGCTTCAGTTAAATTTGTGTCCTTCCGCGTCTTCATGGATTGAGACTAGGGAGAAGGGGTCGTGTCTTTTGTTGGCTAGTTGCTGTTCGTGTAGTCTGGTGGCTAGTTTTCTTCCTGTTTGGCTGACATAATTGGTGTCACAGTCACTGCATTGAATTTTGTATACGACGTTTGTCCTTTTGATCTTTCTCTGGTTGTCCTTTCGGTTTTGACAGGATTCTTCTCAGGGTCACAGTTGGTTTCTGGGCTATTGTAATTGCGTGGTCTTAGTAGTCTCATGGTCATTTCAGAGGTGTTCTGAATGTAAGGGATGGTGAATTGTCGATGTGCACTTTTGGTTTGGAGGTTGGGGCTTTTTGGTTGCAGGCATTTGCGGATGAAGTTCCATTGTTAATGCCTTTTGTATAGGTGTTTCTCTTCTGTTTTAGCTTCTGTCATGTTGCAGTGGGATTCTACTCTTCTGAATAGCTCTTGTTAGATTCCTTCCTGCATTCTGTGCCTGTCATAATGCAGAAAATTCTGTGTAAATACTGCGCAGATAATAGTGCAGATGATAGTGCACTTTTCTGCATCAAGCTAAGAGTATTTTGGTGCTGTATGAAGATGAAAATCATGAAATGCAGAGATGAAAAATATCCAAAATGGGCTGTTTTGACAGATATAGTTTACATCAGGGAAAAATACCTTCTAAAATATGGCAGAAAAATGCTGTCTTTTGTAATGCACCTGGTTAGCTCTCACATAGTGAAAATTTAAAGTGGAGAGGGCTTCATGAGTACAGATGTATCAGCTAAGCAAATGTCCATCTATAATTATAGTTTTGCTACCGGTATTCTGTCTTATGCCACGAGTTTCTCTGTTTCTGTAATTCCAAAAAAAAAAAAAGGAAAAGCTTGTTAAGTTAATATGATCCACATTCAGTTTCATTATTGAATGCAGGTCTGAAGATACTGGTTAAAGTGTTTAGCAAATTGATTATGCCCTCCTTGGTTTATGATGTTCTTCATCTTGATTAGATTGTAAGCTCTGATGAGCAAGGACTGTATCTTACGTCTGTATGTACAGTGCTGCATATGCCTTGTAGCACTATACAAATGATAAGTGGTAGTAAGTGGAAGTTGACCAAGCAGGTTTCATTCCATGGAGGTCTCCAACATTAGGAAGCTATGGAATGTTGAGACCGTGACATTATCACCTACAGGTCATGTGGAATTTTAGCACTAGGTGCCAGAAAAAAGCTTAACCCATGGATTGGGACTTTTTGTAGTTAATGCTCTCCTCCTTTTAGGCGATGGTTGAAGTGAGAATTAAAACAGAGTTCTTTTTCCAAAGCTTTTCCTTAGGCGAAAGGTTTAAGTCCTCTTTCATCCAGGCTTTTAGCTCTGCTAATAGAGCTTCTAGTAATCATAAGGGAGCTCAGAACATAACAGGTTTTGTAGGATTGTAGTAGCGTGGGTGCAAGATAGTGAGGCTTGTGGTGAAAAATAAGGCCAGCCTAGTCCAAGTGCAGAACAAGAAGGGAAAAAAACCTTATTTACAACAAGCAGAAGATGCCTGGCTTACCTTGTAGGCTCAACAAGATTCCAACAAAGTCCTTTACACTTTCATGCTCTTAGGATATTCCTGGGAGCCAGTTCTTCTCCAGTCTGGGCCTAGTCCTTCTCACTCTTTGCCTGGACCCTGCCTATCTACCAAAGTTTCCCAGCTCTGCTTATATCAGAATTGGCCAGGCTGTTGTATCGGTCCTTAAGATGTTATATGCTTTTGAAAATTTGGTTTACTTTCAAAATCCAAAAATGTCTATATGTAAAGTACTAGAATCCTTGCTGGAATTTGGAGAAGTGTCAGAATAAAGATTTATCTCAATTTATAAGTAAATCAATCAGAAGGTTTTTACTTAAAGGGAAACGCATACATGTCAACGTTTCAGTATATGGATGCATAAAGATGTAGCTAGTTCTAGGAAGGAGCTATCTTGTTCCATTAATGGGAAAATAGTTGGGCTTGGAAAAATGGGGGAGAGCCTCTTTTGATTGAAAGCAAGTTCTGTTACGAGGGGACATGAGATGAGGGTGAAGGGGGATAGATTCAGGAGTGATATGCGGAAATATTTCTTTATGGAAAGAGTGGTGGATCCATGGAATAGTCTCCCAGTGGAGGTGGTAGAGATGAGGACAGTATCTGAATTCAAAAAAGCATGGGACAAACACAGAGGATTTCTAAAGGAAAAAAGGGGACTGTTGTAGTTGTTGATATGGAAGGACAGACTAGATAGGCCATGTGGTCTTTTTGTGTCGTCATATTTCTATGTTTCTAAATGGGCTCTTTCTCTCTATTAGTATGAATCAACCCTATAAAATTGATTCTTCCTCTTAAGCTTTTACAAGATGTGATCAAAAAGTATCGAGACCTGTTATGTAGCTATATAACAATACATTTCACCATGATGCTATTAAGCATGCAGTGATCTAGTTATGTGCTCTGCATGTGCAGAGTGTAGCTTGGTTGCAGCACACCTGTATTTTTTTTTAATTACATGTTTGGTATCGTGTAAAAGCAGTTTGTCAGATTTACAATGAGTGAAAAAATTGAACAACGAATTTGCATTAAACTCTGCCAGAAACTTGGAGATTCACGCAAAGAGACAAGTTACAGCAAGTATATGGTAATGAATACCGAGCTGCTCCGTTCCTGCCTGCCGAGCTTCTCATTGGGCGCTGGTTTGGAGGAGGGCCATATAAGACCGGCTCCACCGCGGGACGTTGAGCTCCTTTATTCTCCCATTTCCTGTGCTTACCAAGCTGCTCCGTTCCTGCCTGCCTAGCTTCTCATTGGGGCGCTGGTTTGGAGGAGGGCTATATGAGACCGGCTCCAACGCGGGACGCGTTTTAGCGGGCGCATGTCCACTGTAGTGTGTCCGAAGGGGCGTGTCCAAAGGGGCAGGTACTGCCCCTTAGGTGCCCCTTCGGTGCTCTGGTGTGTCCCTGTTATGGGGAAGAGGCGAAGGCATCATTTACAATCTGCGCACTTGAAAGCGACCAAAGTAATTGGCCCGATGGATGCCCATGTTCGTGTTGGGGTCCCTCTGGCCCTGTCTGGATCTTCACTATCTCATTCAGTGGAAACGTCAACTGTGAGTACTGCTTCCCCATCCACCTCTGCTGATGCTAAGGATTTAACTCAGCCCAGCCAAGGGTTAACTGTTTCTGGCGGCTTTGCTGCGCCCTCTCCTTCAGAATTGAAACATGTGGACTGCCTTGGCTCTAATTTACTCCCTGACTCGATTTTAAAGATTGATGCTGTTTCTATGCCTTTACCATCCCCCCTTCCTTCAGTGATTTCTTTTCCCGGTTCTGGTGACAGAATGCTGCCTCCTGAGAATGTTTCCTTAAAAGATGTCTGGCTTATTGTTTCTCGAATGGAATTAGCTTTATCAGCTTCATTGCAGAAGGTTTCGGTATTTTCGAAGGAGACTGTTGGGAAGTTATCTGATCATGAGGCCTGTGTTTCCACTTTGGAAAGGGCTATTACATCTAATGAGACATTGATTTCTTCCCAACAATCTCTCTCTGTTAAATTTACTCAGGACTTGGGGTTTTTACACCGCCAAGATGAGTTTAGGGAAAATATTTTACGATCTAAAAACTTACGATTCTTAAATTTTCAGAGGACACATTATCTTTCTCCTTTGTTGTTACAAAAATATCTTAAGGAAGTTTTATCATTTAAGGATGTGGCAGATGTCCTAATTTCGCGATTATATTATTTGTTTAAAGGAAAGGTGATTAAAGGTGATTCTGTATCCATGGGAGGTCAATATGATCAGTTGGCTTCATCCACATTGGATCTATCTGGTTTTCTTGAATCTTCTTCTGATGATATAGCCACTAGAGATACACTATTAGTCTCCCTTGTTCGGGAGATGGATAAGGATAGGATCTTACGAGCTTATTTTCAGAAGAAGACTGAAAAGTTTTGTGGTCAGAGTATCCAGATATTTCCGGATGTGGCTAAAGTCACACAGGAACGCCGTAAGGTTGGTTTCTCAATTTGACCTTGAAACTAAGGCTCAATCCTCACAGTGGAAGACTCCAAACTCTCCCATACCCAAGAAAGCCCGTCAGGTGAGGAGCAATGTTAAGGTTATGCTCACAGTTTTCTTTGATTACCAGGGTATTGTTCATCATGAGTATGCTCCAAAAGGCCAGACCATCAATAAGGAATACTATGTCCAAATTCTGACTCGTTTGAGAGATGCAGTTCATTGTAAGAGGCCAGAGTTGCACAAGAATGATGAACGGTTGCTTCATCATAACATCCCAGCTCATGTATCGCATCTTGTCCAGCAGTTCTTGGCCAAACACCGAATCAAGCAAGTCCATCGGCCTCCATACTCACCTGACCTCACATCCTGTGACTTTTTCTTGTTTCCAAAACTGAAATTACCATTAAAAGGAAGGAGATTCGATGTTTTGGGGAGCATTAAGCAAACGTCACCTCAGCAGCTTCACAACATAATGAGAGACATTTCAAACTTGTTTCCAGCAGTGGCAGGAACGCTGGAGGAAGTGTGTTTTATCGGAAGGGGACTTCTTTGAAGGAGACTGAGTGCAGTAACTGTCAGTTTTATACTTCTTGTGTTATTGTACAAGACTCGATACTTTTTGATCACACCTCATGCTTATGTTTAGTGCTGTTCCCTTGAAAATTCTTGAAATGGTGTTTAAAAGAATTCATTAAATATTATGCACTATAAATTTGCATGAGCTGGTAAAAAGCCAAGGATAAAGAGTGTGGAGATTCTGGAATCGAGGAGGACTGGACCAGCTAAATTTAAAGTTGTACTTTGGCCTCCACTGCTGACCTCAATCAAAAGTTGGTGACAAGGAAGGGAACCGAATTGCAAGGTCTGGTTTCTCCCACTCGTTTGAGAAACCTGGTATGCTTGCCATATTTGCAAGGGGACTGTCATACCTGATCTGTAAAGTTGTCAATAATATGGGGGAACATGTCGATATGCGATGAGCTGAAAATTTAACACTAGCCCAATTGGGAGGAATTATAAATTCCATGTTTTCTCTCGCTAGATAACTATAATATTTGGAAACAAAGAATTAACACAGCACAGTTATTCACTGAGAACCTCAAGGGTTGCATTCTCTGAAATGCTTCCCATTTTACATGCAGGCCTCCAGAGGGAAGCAGAGCTCCAGATTCTCAACGTGTGCGTGAGAGCATGGTACAGGGATGTAGGATTTAGCATCCAGCTGCTGGTACTAGACTGTGGAAAAAAGTTGATAGTTCCATCGAAATCATGCTCTTCTAAGCATCTTCAAAGAATACTTGCAAAACAAGATAATCTGAATATCTCTGTAGAGAGATAGTGGCAAAGGCTGTAACATGACAGATGGATTTAAATAAAGAACACACAGATGCGAACAGTTCCAGACTACCTGTATCATCTGCTAATAAGTAGGTTGTAATTACAAATAATTATGGTAATGCAAAGAGAAACACATATTTTGACTTGTATTCAGTGCTTTTTTTTCCTAGCAAAAAAGTTACCAGACATATACAGGGCCATTAAAGGATGAGTTGACCACTGAGGGGCCTGCCCTCATAATAGCCACACCCCTACAACTTGTCACAGAATGTATGGAAAAAGCACCAACGCAAATATTACACCAGTCTATAGAACACACACTTTGTTGGGAAAAAGAACAAGCCACTCTGCTACAAATTTGTACACAGAAACTACATGCTCGCAAAATATCCCACCTTGGTCACATATGCCAAATATGGATAGTCTCTTACCAAATACAGAATAAATAATCATATTTTAAAAATGGAAATACAAAGATATAAATGCAGACTCCCGAAGTTGGTGTATTCTAATTACTAAACCTGCACTAAATCTTTTTGCTACCTTTTACTGTCTGGAAGGCTCAACCTCTGTGGCCTGCCTCTACCACATTTTGAAGGGGGGAGAGCTATTATATGCTGGCTGAAGATTAAGAGAATTGGACTACACAATAAGATTTGTTACCCCAGTATTGATTGGATAAGT
Organism: Ichthyophis bannanicus; assembly: GCA_033557465.1. NCBI lineage: Eukaryota > Metazoa > Chordata > Amphibia > Gymnophiona > Ichthyophiidae > Ichthyophis > Ichthyophis bannanicus. Next base: position 1,174,948,741 of record CM066031.1, read on the forward strand.
GTCACATTGAGATAAGCCAAGGAGGTAAAATTCTTGCATGCAATGAACGACTGACTAACAGCTTCATGTAGCAACTAGTCATGTAACCAACAAGGGAATGGAACTAATTTGGAATGCAGAACCTGATGCCAAGGGATGAAGGTGATGGTTCCACTTGGTAACAGCAATCATAATGCAATTAAATTTGACATAATCTCTCAAGGGTGGATGCACGGTAAAATTATTGTAGTAGCTTTTAACTTTATAAAAGGAGACTGAGAAAAGAAGGAAATTAATTTGAAATAAACTAAGAAGCTTTGAGCAAGTCACTTAACCCTCCATTGCCTCAGAAGAAAAAAATCTTCTACTGGTCACACTGCTGAGAAAAACCCAGGAGCTGCTGGATCGCCAGGAGTCAGCATTGACTTGAAGGCACACATTGCATTATGTTTGCAAACTAAAAGGAATGATTGCTAGGGTCAAAAAACTTTGCATAAAGCATGGACATTTAAAAATACCATTTTGGAAGCTCAGAACGTATTCCATGCATTAGAATGATTGAAGGAATATTAAATGATTGTCCATGTGGGTTTAATGATGATGCAAAAGAGGTAGTTTATGCCAGAAAGGCAGGTTACAGAAAATGGAAATTGAACTCTGCTGAGGAAGACAGAAAGAACATAAGTACTGGCAAATTAGATATAAAACTGCAAAATGACAGCTAAAGAAAAATGAGAAAAGAAGCTTGCTGTGGAGGCAAAAATAAAACATTTTTCAAATACAGGACTTCCATGAGGGAGTCAGCTGAACCAGTAGAGCAGCAAGGGATAAAATGAGTGCCCAGGGAGTGCTAGGTAATAGAGAAACCAAATTAATTCTTTGCCGTGGTCTTTACTGAGGAGGATGTTGGTGTCGTACCCACATCAGAAACATTCTTTATTGGTGATGAGTTGGAATAACTAAAGCAAATCACTGTAAATCTAGAAGATACAGATCAAATTGACAAACTAAAGTGTAACAAATCATCAATACTGGATGCTATTTGCCACAAAGCTCTGGAAAAACTCAAACATAAAATGGCTAACCTGTTGCTAGTAATCTGAACCTATATTTAAAGTAGACACAGGACCTAAGGATCAGAGGATACCCAAGGGAAAGTCAATTTTTAAAAAGGGTAGTTGGGTGAACTGAAAACTATAGACTGGAGAACCTGGCATTGGTTCTGATCAATTTGGTAGAAGCTATTCTTAAAAAACAGAAAAATCCTATTACTTGCCAGATAGATATGGGCTTAATGAGAATGAGTTGGCATGGTTCATCAAAGAGAAGTCTTACAAATTTTGTTTTCAAGTTTTAAATAAATGTAGAAAAAAGTGAGCTGGTTGATTAAAGTATACTTGGATTTTCAGAAGGTATTTAACAAAGTCCCTCCTTGAGACTCCTCACGAAAACTAAAAGATCATGGACAAGCTCAAAATAATGCATCTATGGAAAAATAACTTACACTATGCAAGAGTCCACAATAGGAGTCACCATCCAGGAAAAAGGATCTAGGTGTCACCATGAAATCTTCTGTTCAGTGTGTGGTGGCAGCCAATAAAGCAAACAAATGCTTTATTAAGAAAGGAATAGGGAATAAAGCAAATGATATCAATAATGCCTCTGTATCGCTCCATGGTGTGATCACAGATTGAATATTGCATACATGGAGTGATGGGTCCACCCCTAAACAAAGACATGGGGAGGGGTGGCCTGCACAGAGCAACAGGTGCACCTTCTCTTGCCGTATCTTGCTGGGCAGACTGAATGGACCATGCTGGTCTTTATCTGCTGTCATTACTATGTTACTATAATTCTGGTCACCACATATCAAAAAGGATATAATGGCATTAGAAAAAGTACAGAGAAAAGCGACACAAATAATAATGAGGACGGAACGACTTCCATGTGAGGAATGGCTAAAGATGTTAGAGCTCTTCAGAGAAGGAGAAAAGGTGGCTGAGGGGGAGACATGATGGAGCTCTGTTAAATCCTGAGTGGAGTGGATATTTATTTATTTGCTGGATTTAATATACCCCCAATGGCATTGGCATCATAGTGGTTTACAATAATGAAGCATTTTGATACAGAAACATTAAAGTTAAAGAACAGGATTAAAGACTCGGACACAAAAGGAAGGGAAATTAAATTGCACAATAAATTAAAGGGAAAAAACTCAATTTATTGCTAAGATAAAATAGTGAGGGCTAAAGTAGATTGCTGAAGAAGTCCGTCATTGAAAAGCTTGTGTCAAGAACCAGGTTTTTAAGGCCAACTTGAGGGGTTTTTTTATGATGTTCTTGAACGAAGTTCAAGGGACAGGGAATTCCATAAATGACGGGACTGACAGCTGAAGGCCAGGGAACTATATATCTTTAAATGTAATATGTGTTTTGTCAGGATTACTAAGTAATTCTCATTTGAGAACTTAAGTGTTCAAGCAGGACCGTATGGGATAAGACGTGAATGCAGATAAGCGGGTGTCTTGCTAATTGAACATGGTGCGAAAATAAAGGCCAACACACTTTGGAATAAAGATAAGCAGTTTATTTATAAAATATAAAAACAATGTAACTTGAAAGCAGGGAATTCACTTATACCCATATAATTAGTTAGAAAAGATAACTTGAAAGCAGGTGATTCACTTATCTACAAACAGCAAGATACAAGAAAATGATACATTACCGACAGAGCTGTGAACTTCATCTCATGCCACACTTTACTCACAGGGGCTATACAGTTCAAACAACAGTAAGAATTTGAGGGCTTATTTTTTAAAATTGCTAGCTCTCTGACTGGGAGCTCTTAAAAGGGTTTTGGTATATTTTTAAAACAAAGTTATATTCTTTTTGGTGCTTTAGTAGAAATATTTTCTTTAGTAGGGTAAGTTTAAAACACTGCTTTGGTAACTTTCTCAGCTCTTGGGAACTGCTGACACCTAATTAGGTGTTAGTTCCCTCCCTACCCCTGCAAATTCCCACCCACCTCTAGTGAGCAGTCTTGCTTTATAGGGCACCTCCCCGTTTAACAAACCACAGGGACTTGGAACAGCACATTTTGAATGTAATCAAAGATTTAACTGCTTTTTCTCTGAAAGGACAGCTGGGAAACCGGCTGGTACTTTGGTAGATCTATCTCTTTTGCTTTAACAGATACCTAAGCTCCAAGAACAGAACAATGGCTGGGAAAAATCGTATCGCTAAAGCTGTTGCCCCCGTTACAGCTTCTGCATCTGTCCAGACAGAGGTCCCAATGCCAGTTGAAGGACCGGTTCCATGTGCAGGGTGTCTGCATGCTGAAGCTCTGAGGAAACAAGTGGAGGAACTCAAGAGAGGAGATGGCGAGGCTGAGGAGCATTCAAGACAGTGAGAAGTACATTGGTGAGATGCTTCTTGCAGCAACCAAGCTCTCCAGCAGAGGAGAAGATGGGTGCCAACAGAATGACGAAGGTCGGACAAAAGTCACCAGGGCCTGCAGAATCACCAATCCAGCTTCTCCAGACCTTGAATTGAAGAACCATTATGCAGCCCTGGAAGTGGAGGAGGTGAAAGCATCCCTGGAAAGGGAAAAAACAGAGCTCAAGTACCCCAAAGTTGCAGAATCAGTGACCACAAGGAAGCGAAGGGTAGTGGTGGCTGGTGACTCTCTTCTGAGGGGTACTGAGGTATCCATCTGCCAACCAGACTTGATGTCTAGAGAGGTATGCTGTCTGCCTGGTGGCAAAATCCAAGATGTTACGGAGAGTTTGCCGAGACTCATCAAGCCCACTGACTATTACCCAATGTTGCTAATCCATGTCGGAACAAATGATACTGCCAGGTATCCCTCTGAACGTATCAAAGGTGACTTCATGGCTCTGGGACAGAGGGTGAAGCAGTTAGGTGCACAGGTGGTGTTCTCTTCAATCCTCCCTGTTGAGGGTAAAGGCCAAGGCAGAGAGGCTCGCATCCTGGACATGAATGCATGGATGGTGTCATCAAGAGCGTTTTGCTTTCATAGACTATGGGATGCTGTTCCAAGGGTTGCAGAGCAGAGATGGCATCCATCTATCCAAGAAAGGTTGACGCGTCTTCAGTAGTAGACTGGCTAATCTGCTGAAGAGGGCTTTAAACTAGATTCGTTGAGGATGGGTGAAGAAAGCCCCCAGGTAAGTGATACATTAAATACCTTTATGGAAATGGGTAACAGGGGTAACATATGGAAAACAGTGTGTATAAATGCCCATAGCATGGGAAATAAGATCCCTGATGTTGAAGCTTTGGTGGGAGTGGCCAACTTGGATTTAGTGGCAGTTACAGAAACATGGTTCACAGAAAACCATGACTGGGATGTAGCTATACCTGGCTATACTTTATTCAGAAAGGACAGGGTAGGAAGAAGGGGAGGAGGAGTGGTACTATATGTAAAAAAAATACTATTAAAGCTTTGGAATTACAGAGCTTAAAAGAGAGAGGAGGCATTGTGGGTTAAACTAGAAAGAGGGAAAGAGAAATCTATTTGCATTGGCGTGATATACAGACCTCCCTCACAAGAGGAAGAGGTGGACAGAGAGTTAGTTGAAGACATACACAGCATTGCTAGGAAAGGGGAAGTGCTACTGATAGGGGATTCCATTATGCCAGATGTTGTTTGGCACATTCCTACTACTGCAGTATCATCTAGAAGTAAAGAGATCCTGGTTTCTCTACAGGGAGAACTATTCAGGCAATTGGTAACAGAACCCATACGTGAAGGGACCATACTGGACTTGATGCTTACCAATGGTGAAAGTGTTTCTGATGTTATAGTGGGAGATCATTTTGCATCCAGTGATCACCAGATGTTGTGGTTCAGTATTAGGACTAGGGCTGTTAGAATCCATTCAAAGGTGAGGGTCTTAGACTTTAGGAAGACTAACTTTGCCAAGATGGGCCAATACCTCAGGGAGTCGTTAGCGAGATGGGAACAGCTGGGGATGTAGAAAAACAGTGGGCAAAACTGAAAGGGGATATTTTAAGGGCAGCCAACCTTTTTGTTAAAATGGTAAGTAAAGGTAAAAGAAAAAGGAGACCGCTATGGCTTTCGAAAGAAGTAGTTGAAAAGGTGAAGAAAAAGAGGGATGCCTTCATAAAATACAAGAGATCACAGAGAGAGGAAGACAGGCATCTATATTTGGAAAAACTTAGAGAAGCTAGCAAAGTAGTCAGGAAAGCAAAGATTCAAAAAGAGGAGGAAATAGCCAATGCAATAAAATGGGGGGATAAAACGTTTTTCAAATATGTTAGTGAGAAGAGGAAGGGCAAAAGTGGTATTGTCAGACTCATGGGTGAAGGGGAGGAATATGTAGTGGAGTGGAGGAGTGGCCTAGTGGTTGGGGCAAGGTACTTCAGGCCGGAAGGTCGGGGGTTCAAATCCCACTAGAGGACAGCAACCTTGGGCCGGAAGGACCGGGGTTTCTTGTCCCACAGGTGCTCCTTGTGGTCTTGGGCAAGCCACTTAACCCTCCATAGCCCATGTTCCTGTAAAATAGTTATCTCCAAGTTATAATGCCCTGTTCAATGTAATTTCAGTTTGTTCAATGTAAACCGCACTGATGCAGAATAGCGCGGTATATAAGAGAATGTAAATAAATAAATGTAGAAGCTGATGAAGATAAAGCGGAATTGCTTAACAAATATTTCTGTTCCGTGTTCACAGATGAAGAACTAGGAGCAGGACCTCAGAAAACACCCACAAACAGGAACAGAGGCGAGGAACATCTTGAACAATTTTCTGAAGACTGTGTTTGTGAGAAACTAGCTCAACCTAAAGTAGACAAAGCGATGGGACCGGATGGGATACACCCTAGAATAATGAGGGAACTTGGGGACGTTCTAGCAGCTCCACTGACTGACGTTTTCAGTGCCTCATTGGAGTCTGGAGTGGTGCCAAAGGGCTGGAGAGAGGCTCATGTGGTGCCTTTAAACAAAAGCGGAAGTAAGGATGTGGTTGAAAACTACAGGCCGGTTAGTTTAACTTCGGTGGTGAGTAAATTATTGGAAACGCTGCTGAAAGAGAAAATAGTGAGGTTTCTGGAGTCCAGCGGATTACAGGATCCGAGGCAGCATGGATTCACCAGGGGCAGGTTTTGTCAGACAAATCTGATTTCTTTGACTGGGTGACCAGGGAGTTGGACTGAGGAAGAGCCCTAGATGTGGTGTATTTAGATTTCAGTAAAGCCTTTGACACTGTTCCTCACAGGCGACTTATAAACAAACTGAGCACCCTAGGGATGGACCCTAAAGTTACTGCTTGGGTTAGAAATTGGTTGGGTGGGAGGCGACAAAGAGTACAGGTAAATGGAGCTCACTCTGAGGAGAAGGATGTTACCAGTGGTGTGCCCCAGGGATCTGTCCTTGGTCCGATTCTTTTTAACATCTTTGTTAGTGATATAGCAGAAGGGCTGTCAGGTAAGGTTTGCCTCTTTGCGGATGATACCAAAATCTGCAATAGAGTAGACACCCAGGAAGGTGTAGATAACATGAGGAGGGATCTAGCTAAGCTTGAAGAATGGTCTAGAATTTGGAAGCTGGGATTTAATGTTAAAAAATGTAAGGTCATGGCATTTGGACTGCAGCAATCCAAGGGAGCAATATAATATAGGGAGTGAAGTACTTTTGTCCACTAAAGAAGAGCGAGACCTAGGCGTGGTTGTCTGATGATCTTAAAGTAGCTAAACAGGTAGAAAAGACGATGGCAAAAGCTAGAAGGATGCTTGGGTGCATACGGAGAGGAATGGCTAGCAGAAAAAAGGAGGTGAGTCTTTGGTGCGACCTCATTTGGAGTATAGTGTGCAATTCTGGAGACCGCACCTTCAAAAGGATATAAACAGGATGGAGTCAGTACAGAGGGTGGCTACTAAAATGGTTAGTGGCCTTCATTATAAGGCATATGAGGACAGACTTAAGGATCTTACTATGTACACCTTAAAGGAAAGGCGGGATAGAGGTGATATGATTGAGATGTTTAAATACCCCCATGGCATAAATGTACAGGGGGAGAGCCTCTTTCAATTGAAAGCAAGTTCTGCTACGAAGGGACATGGAATGAGGGTGAAGGGGGATAGATTCAGCAGTGATATGCGGAAATATTTGTTTACAGAAAGAGTGGTGGATCCGTGGAATAGTCTCCCAGTGGAGGTGGTAGAGATGAGGACAGTAACTGATTTCAAAAAAGCATGGGACAAACACAGAGGATCTCTAAAGGAAAAAAAGGGGACTGTTGTAGTTGATATGGAAGGACAAACTAGATAGGCCTTGTGGTCTTTTTCTGTCATAGTTCTATGTTTCTGTTACTTTGACTGAATAGGCCCCGGATTCAACCAGGCAAGAGAGATTTCTAAATCGGGAGAATCCTAGGCAGTGCACGTGTTCACTCCATAGGTGAGACCTCCTTTTCTCCAAATATCACAGCTCCTCTGAAACAGTTTCTCCTAAAGGACTTTGCAATATCATCATGTTTATAATAGGTTGCCCCTCTTAAACACTGTCTGCATTCCATACTCACAAACCTCTGTCTTCTCTGTGTTGAAGAGAAATGAATATCCCTAGCACGGCATCTTTTAAAACAGAATCCTAATTCTCACTTAGCCCTGACCAGCAAGACCACTCTCTAGCTAACATGTCATAAGGTGCCTGATCCCAGCTGGGAATATCTACAGTATTTACACTATTTGCAGCCTTTCCTTTTATTTTAAACATAACACAAGCCTTTTTACGTATGCCACTCACAGCATCAGATGTCTTGCTGATTGAATATGTGCACTGCCTAGGATTCTCCTGACTGAGAAGCCTCTGTCTCTTGCCTGGCTGAATCCGGGACCTATTCAGTCAAAGTGTGGCATGAGATGACGTTCATAGCTCTGTCAGTGATGTATCATTTTTTTTTTTGTATTTTGCTGTTTGTAGATAAGCAAATTACTTGCTTTCAAGCTACCCTTTTTCTTGATATTTTATAAATAAACTGCTTATCTTTATTCCAAAGTGTGTTGGTCTTTATTTTTGCACCCCATTTAATTAGCAAGACAGCGGGTAAACTGGTGCAGTATGCCAATAGCAGTAACTTAAATTTGATATAATGGGTAATGGGAAGCCAGTGCTTTATAAAGTTGTGGAGTAGCATGGTCATTAACGTTTTTACTATAAAGCAGTGAATTATTTATCTTTCCAGAAGTACAGAGACTAGGAGTCGTGCTATGAAGATACAAAATAATAATAAATAGGAAAAAAATGTTTCACTCAACAATTAATTAAGCTCTGGAATTCTTGTCAGAGGATGTGATCAAAGTGATTAGCATAGTTGGGTTGAAAAAAGGTTTAGACAAGTGCCCTGAGGAAAAGTCCTTAAACTGTTATTAAAGTAGACTTGGGAAAAATCACTGTTATCTCAGGGGGTAGGCAGCATGGCATCTTGCACTTTTTGGGAGCCTCATTTTGTGGCTGGATTTGCCACTGTGGTAGAGGATCCTGGGCTTGATGCTTAGTATGGCAATTCTTATGTTCTTATTTATTTAACAGGTTTTTTTATATCGCTTTGTTTAGTCAAAGGGGTTTACATTGTAAGTTAAACTTAGTAATGTACATTAAACATTGATAACTTGATTCTTCTGAGGTAATGGAGAGTCCAAAGACACAAGGAGTGCTAGTGGGAATCAACCCTGGTCTCTTGTTTTCCAAGCCAGTGCTGTAACTATTAGGCTGCTCCTCCATGCCACTTACAGTGTTCTACTTACACCACCTCTCAGTTGTGCTATGTACATCTAGATGAACAAATGTTTCCCAGTGCCACAAGACTCTGTATCTCACTTTTGCTGTTTCATCCAAGGGTGGATTGCAGGAACAAAGTTGCTGGGGGATTTTGTTTCAATAGTGGCCCATATAGTATAAAATTACATTAAAATCAAAACACATGTTTTTTTTTAGTTAGCAAACTGTTTTTTAGCTATTTTAGTTCACACCTTTCTAGCAGTAGCTCAAGAGGAGTTAGTCAGGTTCTGTAGGTATTTCCCTGTCCCCAGAGGGCTTACAGTGAAAGGGGTCGATGCAGAAAACACTGTGCTAGAGCCTGACACTAAAGATCTAGTGCAGGGTTTCCAATTGCAGGTTTAGCACAGACATTTGTGCAGCCATGCTGTAAGCAAACAGAATGCAAATGAGTTGCATGCAAAACGTCTGCACTAAACTGGGGGAGCGAACCAGGTGCATTACACAGTGTCTACATTAGCAGCACCTACATCCTGTGCACAAATCGTTTGGCTTAGTGCCACACAGCATTTCTGAACGCTTCACTTGCCATTTTCTTTTCAGGATTCACTTCAGCAAAACCCCCCCAAAAAGCTGTGTGTGTGGGGGGGGGGGGGTTGTCTGCTCAAGAAATGGGCATAAATTCTTCCTCGGCGCACATCTTCACACCCCTTTCGGCTCCTCCATCCTAGCGTTAAAGTCCCTGCATTGAGCTCAGCCTTCTGCTCTTCTGCATGCCTCTCTGCATCATATAGCTAATTGCTTAATTATCTGCTCTTTTGAATAGATTTAAATGAGCTGTGTGCTGCCATTAGCCTTGGAATCTGCACAGTGCTTATGCTCGCGGTAAATCCTTTCTATATTCAGTACCCACACTACCGCAGAAAATTGTGCATGAATATCGTGCAGATGCTAGCACTAACAGCAACTCACTTTTCTGCATCAGCTCTTATGTTTGTACCTGAAGCAGTGGATAGTTAAGTAACTTGCCTAAGGCCACAAGGAGTGCCAGTGAGATTCAGACCCTGCTCTTTTTGTCACCAGGCTGCTGCTCTAACCACTAGCTATTCATTTCTAAACTGCTCAAATAAAATACAAACTGGAAATTCAAAAATTTAAATAACTCTCTAGTTCCCCTCACCACCACCCTTGTCCCCAGGCAACGGCAGACACTCTCTTTATTGCTGCTGGCTGGGGGCGAGGTGGAGCTTCAGAAAATGCTTGCTGCTGGCTTGGAGACAAGGGGGGAGGGGACAATTCTCCCTCAAGTCCTACCCATCCCCAGTCACAGCCAGCAGTTTCACTCACCAGTCTTCCTATCCCCCGTTCCTATTTACTTCCCAGCCTCCTCTCTTTTCTCCTTGTCTTTCCACAAAACCCCGTGGGTCAGTGAGATGAAAAGCAAAAGAAATTTAGATGAGGGGTAGGATGGGGTGACATATTTGGAGGAGTGGCCTAGTGGTTGGGACAAGGTACTTCAGGCCGGAAGGTCGGTGGTTCAAATCCCACTAGAGGACAGCAACCTTGGGCCGGAAGGACTGGGGTTTCTAGTCCCACAGGTGCTCCTTGTGGTCTTGGGCAAGCCACTTAACCCTTCATAGCCCATGTTCCCTGTAAAATAGTTATCTCCAAGTTATAATGCCCTGTTCAATGTAATTTCAGTTTGTTCAATGTAAACCGCACTGATGCAGAATAGCGCGGTATATAAGAGAATATAAATAAATAAATAAAAATAAATTTTTTTCTTTTGCTTTTTATCCTTCACCAGTTCAGGCCCCCACTGCCCAGTTGCCACTCATCTCAGTGATCCCTCAGTTGTCATTGCTGTCCTCCTAGGCCCTCTACCTATCCAACCCAATCTCCTAGATCTTTTTTTGTTCACTTGCTCACCAATGCCCCATCCCAGCTGCCTTTGCCATTTCACCAGATGAAGTGAATAATCGTCTAGTTAGTACCTTTTTCCTGTCATTAGCTGGGTGAATGTGGTGGTAGCCTGGAATCTGTCCAGTCTCATGACTCCTGACCTGTGCTCTGTGTCCACCACTAGCCTGGCCAAGTGGGCAATGAGCTGCAGTCCTCTCAAGGAGCGAGAGCAGGTGTGGAAATGGGTCCATGACAGGAATCCTGGCTGTGTGCCACTGTCTGACTATTATGCTAGTTGCTTCTGGATTAAAGTCTGTTCAGGGCAGGGGCTGTGGCAGGTGTGGAATCTTGACTTGTGCTGACAGTGCCCTGACTCCTGTCACCACTGCATGCCTCAGAGCTCTTAAAGCTGCGGTCTGCACTCTGCTCTGCTTAGGGCTGGGCTGGGCAGGGCAGGAAGTGCCTTTGCGTAGTCTTCTCAGTACTCCCTGCTGCTCTGCCTGGGTTGGCTGTAAATGGTGTGAGCTGCGTCATGCATGCAGTGTTGCCTACTTTTATTTCTGGGGGAATTCTGTATAAAAGAATTCTATGCTAAAACTTTGAAAATTTCATGCACAGTATTTTAAACTTTTGCTTTATTGGTAAATTTTTATACAGAATTCCTCCATCAAAAAAGCCTAACTTCTCCCTAGACTTGAAATTTCCCCTTCCTTTTTTCCTCCTCGGCTCTCTGGCTCCAATCACATTCATCTTTAATCTCCAGGAACAAGCAGGAATAAGTCCTCACATATGGGTACGTCGGTACCGACGGAGCCCGTGCGGGAAAGCTCCCCAGCTTCTTAGAATAGAAGCTTTTGGGACCTCCCACTGCACATGCGCACTGCCTTCCCGCCTTCCTGAACAGCTCTCCTCAGTTTCTCTTTTTCCGCGGAGCCAGCAGGTCGTGTTCCTGTCACCGCTGAAGAAATTGTTATTTTATTTGTTTCTTTAGACCGCGTACCTGCCTTCCCCATACCGATACCGGTATCGCCGGTCTTTTCTTTCTTTCTTTAAAAAATTATAATTATTTTTTATTATTTTTTAGCTTTTTGGTCACTTCAGAGAGGCCTCTCGGCCTACTCAATTTCTCCTCATGGAGAAGCCAGCCCCTGGATTTAAGAAGTGTACCAAATGTAATGCTGTTATTTCAGTCACAGACACCCATGAATGGTGTCTGAAATGTTTGGGGCCTGACCATTCCATACCGGACTGCCCATCTTGCTCCCACATGTCTAAACGTGGGCTGCAGAACCGGGCCAACAAATTCCATGTGCTGTGTGCTTCAGAGAATACAGCATCACAGTCATCCAGGTCTTCTTCTCCGGATGGATCTCAGGTAACCAAACCTTCTGTGGGCAAGTCCTCAAAGAGCAAATCTCCTTCAAAGCATCGAGAGGCTCTTAGCTTAGAACTTGAGGACCCTGCCCCAGCCAAACAACCCCGGCGGGAAGTCCAACTTCCAAAAACGCCAATTCAGGGGTCTCAGGTTGATATCGATGCTACGGCCTCGACATATCACCTGTTAGCCTGCTCTGGGGTACCGGGTCACTCCGGTACCGACATCCAGGCAGCTATGGCGTCCATGGGCGATACTGTACAGTCCATGCAGCAGGCCGTCATGGCTTTCATTAAAGCTGCAACGCCATCGGTTCCGCTTTCAGCGGTTTCCGGGCCCGATACCGTATCGTCCGCCATGCCGGTTATCGAGGCCGTCCACCTCTAAACGCAAGTCTCCGGTAACCGTATGGGCTTTCGCTCCATACCGGTTCCATACCCGATACGCCCGATATCGATACCGATCGGTACGCGTATCGTGCGTTAGAGGAAAGCACACCGATTCCTCTGAGGATTTTCACTCCTCTGATGATTCTGCTGAGTTTTCACTCAACTTACCTGAGGAGCCTCTTCTCCTAAAAGGAGAATGTCCCCTCCAGAGGATTTGTCCTTCCAGGACTTTGTTTTAGATATGGCTACAGCCCTTTCTATTACCACATCCTCTGAAAAGGAACCCAGATCCAAAAAACTGGATATTTTGGGATACTCAAAGGCCCCTAAGGAGGCAGTTACCCTGCCTATCCATGAAATCCTTCAAGAACAACTGATGGATTTCTGGGAAAATCCTTTGACTTTGTCTCCTTATTCCCGTTGGGTGGTCACCATGTATAGGGTCCCTCCCTTCTCCTGGTTGCCAAATCCAAAAGACTCAATTGCCCCACCACTCTATTGTGGTGAAGTCTGCAATGAAGAAGAATTAGGAGTACCAAAAGGCACTCTTCCACCCCTCCAGGACGGGAATGTAAGACTTTGGACTCTTTTGGTAGGAAAATTTTCCAGGCTAGTATGCTTATAGCCAGGATTAATTCCTACAGTCTCTATATGGGCATGTTTCCTGGAGGAACTTGCCAAAAAGGTGCGGCATTTTGCCCCCTTTATCCCTGAGGATAAAAAGCAGGGTTTCCTTTCCCCTAGTGAAACAACTCTTAGAGGTTTCTAAGTTCTCTAATAGGGCAGCATATGATTCCTTTGAGGGAGCCAGTAGGGCTTCGGGCATTGCTATTGCAGCCCGACGTCTTGCTTGGCTCCAGGCCTCTGATCTGGAACCTTGGGTTCTAGATGGCTTACGGAATCTGCCCTGTACAGGTGAGAACTTATTTGGGGAAGAGTGGCAAATCAAAGCCACCCAGATGGATGCTGAAAATGCCACCTTGGAAAGACTTTCCAAGTCCACTTCAATTCCTACTAAGAAAAGTCTTTTAAAAGGCCTTACTATAAAGAAGGCCAGAGTTGCTTCAATACTGGCCAGCAGTCTTCTCAACCTCGCTATACTGCTAAGCGTCAGCAATCCAAACAAGCACGAGCTAAGCCTGCAGCAGCTACTGTAGCTCAGCAGGCTCCAACCCCTCAGGGGTTTTGACTTGCTCCTAGGGAAACTTGCCACTTCTGGTTTCTAACACAACCAGAACCTCTAACCAAACCCGGAATGTTTCTTCACTTGGCTCCCAGATGGGAACAAATCCAAACAGAACAATCGACACTCTCTATCAAACGAGAGGGTTACAAACTTCATTACTCCAGCCTAACTCCCCATCATATAGTGAGACCATTCAATTCTCCCCCATCTCTCCTAACCCTGTTGGGTCAAGAGGTTTTCCTCTCTTCTTGCCCAAGGGGCCATAGAAGAGGTTCCTCTTCCTCAACAAGGGTCCGGTTTCTACTCCCCTTATTTTCTCATTCCAAAGAAGACAGGGGGATTCAACCAATCCTAGGATCTGAGAGAATTGAACAAATTTCTCTTCAAGGAGAAATTCAAAATGCTGTCTCTCGGCATTTCTCCTTCCTTACCTCCAGGGTCCAGGACTGGCCTTTTTGTTCTCTAGACCTACAGGATGGCGTATAACACATATACTACATCCATCCCATCCCCACAGTAAAGTTATCTTCGCTTGTCTGTTTCAGGGAAGAACATTTCCAATACAGAAGTACTCCCCTCCCCTTTTCGGTCCTAGCCTCTGCTCCAAGAGTATTCACAAATGCATGGCAGTCGTAGTCCGCATTCTAAGAGGCATGGAAATCTTTGTCTTCCCCATATCTGGACGACTGGCTCATCCGAGGCTCCAACTCAGTCACAGGCCCAGATT
>CM066031.1:1174963557-1175051695 GCA_033557465.1 Ichthyophis bannanicus
AACCGCTTTGCATATATCATTAAAGGCAGTATAGAAAATTAAATAAACCATAAATTCTGTAAATGTACATGAAAACATCTATTATATAGATTGTATCCATATACACTTAATTATGGGCATTGTTACGATTTGCTATGAAACATATTGATTTTTATCACTCTGCCTCTCATTCATTACATTTTCTGTGGGGTGTTTTATGTTTATGTTTTATTACACTTGATAAAAACCGCCTTTCATGGAAAGCAAAGCGGTGTACATTTAAAATTCAATAAAAGGAGGCCAAGGCCAACGGAAAAGGAAAAGAAATACAATGGTTGACAGGACAGCTAAAATCAAGAGAGACAGGACAAGACAGACAAGGAGTAAGCTGGGAGGAACGAAAGGAGGGCAGAGGTATCATACAAAAGGAGAGGGAACATTAAACGCCAAGGAGAACAGATGTGTTTTTAACTGTTGTTTGAAGCTGGTGAATTGTGGATCAAGACGGAGAGCGGGAGGGAGGGCATTCCACAGGGCAGGAGCGGCAAAAAAGAAAGCGGAGGAGCGGGTAGATTGCAAGTGAGCACGAGAGGGTGCAGGAAGGGTAAGACGGTTGAGGTGAAAGGAACGGGGAGTGTATTTAGGAGAGTGAAAGAAAAGAAGGTCTGTTAGATATTGAGGAGTGCTAGTGTGAAAAGCTTTGTGAGTCAGTATCAGAAGCTTGAAAGTAAACCGGAAAGGTATAGGCAACCAGTGAAGGTGAAAAAGCAAAGGAGTTATGTGATCCCGGGGAGAGGAACAAGTGACCAAGCGTGCAGCAGTGTTCTGGATACGACGGAGACGGGTAAGTTGAGATTTTGGAAGACCGATAAAGAGGGAGTTAGCAAAGTCCACCCGAGACATGACTAAGGATAGAACCAAGGTGACGAGAGCTGAGGGGGAGAGAAAAGGACGAATAGAACGGATCTGACGAAGAAAAAAGAAAGATGTGGTAGTGACATGTATATATGCAGGTATATGCATGCTTTAAAAACCTATGTTGACAATACAATACTGTACAGATCCTCTGTGGGTTTCCTAATGCTTTTTTCAGAGATCACACAAAGCCTAATCCTGCATTTCTAGTTGGTCTCCCGGTGATCTTCAGGCTGCAAGGTTGTGCATATGTTTCTTGCATCAAAGGGCAGCTTCGATATGAGTGCTGCACCATAGTATGGGTTTCCATTAGGAATTTGACCTCTGATCCGTGTACTATTGTCAAAATATGAATTAATCCATGTTCTCCATTGTTGGTATTGTACTGTTTTTATCTTAATATTTTATGACATGAAGATCGTTACATGTTATCCTTTTTTAGTGGTGTTTTCTTTGTTTTTTTTCTATGAAACCCTTGTTTAACGCAGTACTATAGATAGCAGATAAAGATCACCATGACACATCCACTCTGCCCAATAAGACGCAGTTTTTTTTCTCTCCTCTAGTTTCGGATGTGTGTTCAAAATGAGCGGCTTAGGAGAAAACTCCTTGGATCCTTTAGTCACAGAGTCAAGAAAACGCAAGCCGTCCTGTGATACTCCAGGAACCAGGTATGGACCTTTTTGTTTGGAGTTTATTGAAATAGTAATAAACGCAAAACTAAATGCGATCACAAGTGCACTATACTTAGCAAAGTTCCCAGTCCTTTATAGTGCTGGAACGAATGTCTGCAGTTGTTACCCTCCTCTGCCATGTATAGTCATAGGGGACTTTCACAACGAGACCCCAATGGTTCGTTGGTCTCCTTTCCAAATCTGGAATGAACACACACTTTTTTTAAATTCTAAAGAGATAGAACTGATCTTCGTAATCCTTTTTTTAAACAAAAGAAGGGGGTAGTGTCTTCGTATTTCTTTGTTTGATATACCTCATATCAACTCTATATCCACGTGGTTTATAATAAAAGCGGGCGTAGATGAGGGGTTAAACTACAAACAGTGGAAATCTAATACAGTGCATCAATTAACAAGCTAGGAGAACAAAAGGAAAAAGAGGCTCAGAGCAAATGCCAACTGCTCTACGGTGTCTGGTTCGGCATATAGTAACATTCCTAAGTCAACTGACTCAGAGTGTGCTGAAAGGCTTGCAAGAAATAGGAACATTTTGAGGAGGCTTTAAACTTTTTGTAAAGAAGATTCAAGCCTAAATTCAAGGGGTAGGAGCCAGAACAGTAAAGCAGTATATGCAAATGTCCTCTAGGAGAATCTGCGAGTAGGTGGGAATCACCAGCATAGTCCCCTGAAAGGAGCGAAGTGTCCATTCAGGAGTGCATGGTGTCAGAAGGTTTGCAAGAAATACAGGGATGCTGGCGTAATAAACCTGGTGGATGGTAGGTAGTAATTTAAAAGGAATCCTTTTTACTATGGGAAGCTAGAGTAAGAGGGTTAGATGATCATACTTCTTAGTATGGAATTAACGCTTGACCACAGTATTTTGAACTATCTGACATGGCCATATCTGTCTGTAATGCCGTGGTATAGTGAGTTCCTTATTGTCACTCCAGTCCAGTCCCTTTACTTCTGGGTTACGCAACCTCTCCAGCAGCTTGGAGGCTGAGCCCAACCCTTTTGGAGGTGGGGCGGTATAAATACCACTGAGACCACCCACCAACTCCAGTATTCTCAGCCTCCAAGCAGCTGGAGGGTTCCGTAAGCCTAGGGCTTACTGGAGTCCTACTTTTAATTTTATTCTTTTAATTCCTTTAAGCTACTAGTTTTAATTCCACTTACTCACATTTTATTTCTGTATTTTGGGTTTCTAGTTGTTTGGTAGCTCCTGCGCCTTTAATTCCTGCCTGCTCCCTTCTCCCTCCCCCCCCCCTCCCCTCCTGATCGGTCCGGGTATCGGAGGTGGACGGCGGCCTGCAGCACCGAGGAGGACTTCTGCTCCCCTCTGCCCCTGGGAAGAACAGCACATCGAGCTCTCCAGCCATTCCCTGCCTCGCGCCGAAGCCCTCCGGGTGGCTGAGCGCTTGAGGCAAGACCGCCATTCATTTTCTCTCGCCGATCCCGTCCCGGAGCTGCCGGACGCGGAGGCGAGACCCGATCTTCACGGCACAGCGGGGGAGCCGGTAAAGCAGCGATTTGGAAAGGCAGCAGCGGTTTCCAGCTCTGTATGGCATTGGGAGTGCAGCACGGCTCGTCGGACAGCCTCGCGGTTCCCCGTTCAGGCTCCACGTGGTGAGGCCTACCACGTGTAGAGCCTGCGGGCTAGGATCGCTGAGCCGGGCAAAGAAGTCAAATCAGCATCTAAAACGCAAGTACCTCCGTTGGAGAAAAAGGAGATAAATTTTATTTATAATTTGATTTAGTACACCTTTAATTTTAATTCTTTTAATTTTCTGATAATTTTGCTTCATATAGAACTGATTTTATTTTTCCTATGTTTCCCAAACTAAGGGGCTGAAAGTTATCTTACCCTCGGGGAAATATATATTTTAAGTTATTGAATTTCGGTGCTCCCAGTGGGAAGTCCCCAAACCTAGGTCATGGCGACCACGTCCCGCTGTCCTTCCTGCGGAACACGCAGGGGCACCTCCGCAGAGGCAGGAATCTGCAGGAGCTGCGCTGCAGTGGCGGCCTCAGTTGAGCAGGAAATTAATCTGACCGTAGCTCTCCCTCCTCAGGGGTCAGGAGACCTCCTAGGAGGGGAGGGAGGGTCTCATGTCCCCCCTCCTACGTCCTCGGACGTACCTTCTCCTTCCCTACCCCCCTCCCCCCTCCCTGCGGGGGAAGGGGGGGTCCGGGGATTTTTCTCTCCGGACTTCATCCTCTTACTTCACAAGGCCTATTGCTTGCGGAAGCAGGGCTCAGGAGCAGGAGAGGCCGGACCGTCGAGGGAAGACAAATCAGCCAGACTCTTGGGAGCAGGTATTCCAGAATCCGGCATACCGCCTAAGCGCCCCCGGCTGAGTGAGGAAGATCCCCTAGCGGCCCTCTCTCAGGGTACCCCGGAGGAGGTTTACTCGGACAGGGACTTAGACGAAGAGGAAGAGGAGCTGGAAGAAGGAGAGATCCCAGAGGAAGACCAATCCAGGATTATCAGAGTCTTTCGTCGGGAGGAGCTCCCGGCACTAATTAATGAGTCCCTAAAAGTACTCAATGTGGCCTCTGATACGCCAGCTGAAGAGGAGGCGTTGGAGGACCCATTGATCCAGGCCATTAGGAGATCCCAGAAAGTCTTTCTGGTCCACAGAGTGGTGCGTCAGATGATCCAGGAAGAATGGGACCAGCCGGAATCTAGCCTAAGGGGAGTTCGGTCCATGCTGCGCCTATATCCTCTTCCAGAGGCAGACAAAGAGCTACTGAAGTCCCCCAGAGTGGATGCAGCGGTTTCGGCAGTCACTAAGAAGACTACTATCCCAGTTGAGGGCAGCACGGCCTTAAGAGATTCTCAGGACAGGAAATTGGATACCCTCCTGAAACAGGCATTTGATGTAAGCGCTCTCGCCTTACAGGCCTCCGTCTCGGGAGCTTGGGTAGCTCGGGCCTGCTTAAGGTGGTCTCATCAACTTCAGGCAGCGGAGGTCCCCGCGGGCGACGCTCGGCCCAACGCCTCTAGGTTGGAATCCGGAGCAGCATACTTGGCGGATAGTCAGTATGACCTCATCGGAAGTCTGGCCAAGAACATGGCCTCGGTGGTTGCGGCCAGGCGTTATTTGTGGTTACGAAATTGGGCAGCGGATGCCTCCTCAAAGGCACGCCTGAGTCGACTCCCCTTTAAGGGGAAACTTCTGTTTGGGGAGGATTTAGAGAAACTGGTAAAGGACCTTGGCGAGTCCAAGGGAGGCAGGCTCCCGGAAGACAGACCGAAACAAGGTCGTCCTCTGCCCCCGACGCGTACCCAGACTAGGGACACTCGGAGGTTTCGCCCAGCCAGATCCAACCCCTCCTCCAGGGGACGCTTCCCCTCCAGGGGTCAAGGTTTCCGGGGGTTTCGGGGAGCAGGGCGCGGCTTTGGGGCCTCCTCCTTCTCCTCGGCCCCTAGAAAACACCAATGAAGCGACGGGGGTCCAGGGGGAAGAGCGGCCAGTGGGAGGTCGCTTAAGGCTGTTTCTTCCCGCCTGGGCCGGGTCACTTCGGATCAATGGGTACTGGAGGTGATCAGAGAGGGCTACGCTCTCGAATTTGCAAGACAAATACCTCCAGCATTTGTTCAATCTCCCAGCGGATCCCCTGCAAAGAGGTCGGCGATAGAGACAACCCTCGCACGTCTAATTGCACTCGGGGCAGTGATCCCAGTACCACCAGACCAGTTCGGATCGGGTCGATACTCTATTTACTTCGTAGTACCAAAGAAGGAAGGGTCCTTTCGGCCAATCCTGGATTTAAAACAGGTCAACCGCTGTCTCAGGGTACCACATTCCGCATGGAGACCCTACGATCAGTCATCGCAGCAGTAAGGGGCGGAGAGTTCCTGACGTCCCTCGACTTGACAGAAGCCTACCTGCATATTCCAGTCAGGAAGTCCCATCAACAGTTCCTAAGATTCGCAGTGCCGGGGGGCCACTTTCAATTCCAGGCCCTTCCCTTCGGCCTAGCCACGGCTCCACGGACATTCACCAAGGTGATGGTAGTTGTGGCGGCCTTCCTCCGGAAGGAGGGAATATACTGGATTTTACCCATACCTAGACGATTGGCTGATCCGGGCAAAGTCGGAAGTAGAAAGTCGCTCGGCGACGGACAGAGTAATTCAGGTTCTAGAGGAGTTGGGGTGGGTCATCAACCGAGCAAAGAGCAGGATGACTCCCTCCCAGGACCTCGAATATCTCGGAGCAAGATTCGACACCGGAAGGGGCAGAGTGTTCCTGTCTCGAACGCGATCAAGGGACCTAAGACTGCTCGTCGCGCAGTTTCTGAACAGACGAAACCCCTCAGCATGGCATTATCTTCAGGTACTGGGCACAATGGCGGCGGCAATAGAGGTAGAGCCTTGGGCCAGGGCCCACATGTGGCCGTTGCAGCGCGCCCTCTTGCGTCGATGGTCCCCACAACACCATCCCCTATCAACACAGTTACCGTGTGCTCCGCGGACCAAACGAGCCCTTCGTTGGTGGCAGTGCCCAAAGAATCTGGAACGTGGGATGCCCCTCGAGCCTCATCTCTGGGTACTGTTGACGACGGATGCCAGCCTGACAGGCTGGGGGGCTCACTGCGAGGACCAATTTGTCCAGGGCCGGTGGACTCCATTGGAATCTCAATGGCCCATCAACAGACTGGAATTGCGGGCCGTCACCCTAGCGCTCAGAGCGCTCGAGTCCCTAGTGCTAAGAAGAGCTATTCGCGTTCTCTCCGACAACGTCACCACGGTAGCTTACATCAACCACCAGGGCGGCACCAGCAGCCCCGCCTTGGAGAAGGAAGCGGATGTTCTCTTCCAGTGGGCGGAGTTCCGCCTGGAAGCGATTTCGGCCCAGCACGTGGCAGGCACGGACAACCTCACGGCCGATTACCTCAGCAGGCACAGGATAGACCACGGAGAGTGGGAGCTGGAGAAGGAGACCTTCGACCAGATAGTGGCCCGCTGGGGACTCCCAGTCATGGATCTAATGGCAAGTTTCTCGTCAGCCAAGGTGGACCGGTTCTTCAGTCGGCGGAAGGAAAGAATGTCCGAAGGCCTGGATGCTCTGTCTCAGAAATGGCCGGCGGAGGGTCTTCTCTACGTGTTCCCTCCTTGGGTCTTGATCGGAAAGGTTCTCCAGCGGGTAGAGTCTCACCAGGGACTTGTGATTCTCATTGCCCCGGATTGGCCGCGTCGCCCCTGGTATGCGGATCTGGTGAGGTTGCTAGCCGACCAGCCTTGGAGGCTCCCTTGCAAAAGGGGCCTCCAGTGCTGATGCCTCACGTGGATCGATTCTCGCTTACGGCCTGGCTATTGAAAGGGCGCGTCTCTTGAAGCGAGGTTATTCAGGAGCGGTAATCTCAACGCTGTTGAATGCGAAGAAACGCTCGACCTGTCTTTCCTACGTAAGGGTCTGGCGCATCTTCGAAGCGTGGTGCGAGGAACACCGAAGGAAACCCCTTTCGGCCTCAGTCCCTGAGGTCCTGGAATTCTTGCAAGCAGGTCTTGACAAGGGCCTGGCACACAGTTCCTTACGAGTCCAACTTGCCGCCATCGCTTGCTACAGAGGTAAGATCCGCGGCAAGCCCCTAGGGGCCCACGCAGACGTCTCCAGGTTCCTAGGAGCTGTTAGACGTTTGCGTCCACAATGGAGGTCGGTGATCCCCCCTTGGGATCTCAATCTGGTACTAAATGCATTGGTCAGGGAACCCTTTGAACCGGTAAAGAAGGCTTCCTTGAAGGACTTAACCCTCAAGACAGTCTTTCTGGTCGCTATCTGCTCGGCCAGGCGGGTCTCCGAATTGCAAGTGCTGTCCTCCCAACCTCCTTTCCTAGCCTTTCTCAGGGACAAGGTGGTCCTACGTACAGTTCCTTCCTTCCTGCCCAAGGTCATCTCTCCCTTTCATTTGAACCAGACAGTTACCCTCCCGGCCTGCCCGGCCGAGGGACCTGGAGGTAGGGATAGCAAGCTGCGACTACTAGACGTCCAGAGGATCTTGAAGCGATACCTCTCCCGCACAGCTCCCTTCCGGAAATCCGACCGACTCTTCGTCCGGTTCGGAGGCCCGCACAAAGGGGAGGCGGCGGCCAAGGCCTCCATCTCCAGGTGGATCAGAGAAGCGATTGCCTCCGCCTACATCCTAAAAGGGAAGCAGGTTCCAGTGGGGCTTCGGGCGCACTCCACCCGGGCTCAGGCCACCTCGTGGGCAGAGTTCAGTCTAGTTCCCCCTTTGGATATTTGTTGAGCGGCGACTTGGTCCTCTCTGCATACCTTCACAAAACACTACAGGCTGGACGTACAGAGTTCAGCGGACGCTCGGTTTGGTCTGGCAGTTCTTCAGTCCGGCTTGCCGGATCCCACCCGGAGTTGAACTGCTCTGATACTTCCCAGAAGTAAAGGGACTGGACTGGAGTGACGATAAGGAAGAAGTAATTAGATCTTACCTGCTAATTAGTGTTCCTGAAGGAACGACAGTCCAGTCCCTGATCCCACCCGGCTCGGTCGGACTTGAAGACCTATTAGACAAGGGCGGAGCCGCGGACTGAGCGCGAAACTAGGTCTGGGGGGAAGGAGGCCAGGGAAAAAGTCGCTTCTGACAGTATCAGGCATTCCACCTCTTCCGTTGCCTTTCCCCCTTCTTTATCCCTATTTCCTATTAAAAAAAAATAAATAAAAAAATAATAGGGTTTGGTTCTTTGTTCTGTATCCCCTAGAGGAGTTAGGTTTTTAGTTTATTGATTATTCATAGAAGTTTGCTTAGGCTGCTTTTTCAGTCGAATACTGGAGTTGGTGGGTGGTCTCAGTGGTATTTATACCGCCCCACCTCCAAAAGGGTTGGGCTCAGCCTCCAAGCTGCTGGAGGGGTTGCGTAACCCAGAAGTAAAGGGACTGGACTGTCGTTCCTTCAGGAACACTAATTAGCAGGTAAGATCTAATTACTTCTTATCCAGTCTTGGTATAACCATGGCCAATAGAGTGCGCAGTGATGATTTGTTAAGTAAAGAGTGAATATCATGGATTTGCTTAAAAGCCAAAAAAGAATTTTGCACTATGGTAGAATTTTGCAGGTCAAAGGTTTGTTTGCTCTCTAAAACTACCCTCGAAACCTTCACCGGAGTCATGAAGCATAGGAAGAGCATTCCGTCTAGAGGCCTGGGATTGCAAGTAACGCTATACAAGATTACTTGTGCAGAGATATTACACCAAGTTGTGCTGTGGGATTTATTTTTTAGCCCCGTCTTGGCTCACCATTGAAAATTATTGTGTTTTTTTTTGAGAGACACAAAAATATCAAAATGAGCTGCTTGTATCCATTTGTATGCTAATAAGGAACTTGTTTCGTGTAAGACTTTCTTAGAGCACTTCCTGTCTCTGTTCTATGGTTTTCCGGAAAATTGTGTGTTCATATAAAATTTACACATGGTCTTAAAAAGCACACTTTTTTTTTGAGCAGCTGTTACAGGGACTTAATTAAAAATGACAGAGGGACAGACAGGCTGCTTTTTCATGCAATCAGCATAAGACCAGGAATCGCCCTCTGAAAGCCCTGAGAGAGCCGCATAGATCCCTTTCCCAAGCCGCAGAAGGGCCCCAAGATCCCCTTTGAGATTTTCAAAAATATTTCTGGTAGTTTGCCACTCTATATGTTTATATTAAAGTTACACCTTTGGGAATTTATGGCAAAGAAGGTCGATTTTCACATTTACAAGAAGGGCATTTTTCAGACAGCCGCTTCATGTACAAGATTGTTGTAGAAAAAATGTTCAGCTGAAGCTAATTGGCTGGACCTTGAGCTAAAGTGTTTCCTAAATTTAGTTTGCCAAAATTTGACCAGTTACTTAGTTGATTAGTGCTGAAAATATCCCCTCCCCCTCTCCCCCAATAAAGTCAGCATTTCCTTCCTGAATGCAATAAAATAAATACCTATGGCCAGATCCTCTCCCCTCCCCTCTCCTCTGGGTTTAGTTCTTAAAGAAACCTACCACTGGATCCCTCCTTCTGTAGTCTCGTTCAAATAATGACCCACAGCTGGATCTCTCCTCCTACCTCAGTTATCCTTTTTTTTGGGGGGGGGAGGGGGTGCAGGAGGGAGAGAGAGAAAGGAGGTCCATAGCCCTTGCAGGTTTTCTTTGTACAGAAGGGAGGGAGGGAATCCCCCTCCCCCCCCTTTTTTATAACAGGAGGGAGGGAGGTGGGGAAAATCCAGCTAAGAGCAGTTTTCTTGTTTTCTTTGGAAGGGAGGGGGAGGTCTACGGCAGGGACAGTTTTAGAATTACAATGAAGAGTTGAGGCATCAGGCCAGCTCCAGCCATATTGCAGCGTCCAGATTCAGAAGCCAATTTAGGTGTAGGTTGCTCATTGCAGTCAGTTTTCGGAGGCTTTGATCTTGCTTCTTAAGTTTCTTTAGAAAATTTGTCTCCAGGTGGTGGTTCTTTTGGAGAAAACGTGCCAACTCTACCACTCCTGTTCTGAGAAGCTGTTGGCTCTGTGTTGTGTCCTCATTCATTGGCAGAGAGAATATTGCTAGAATTGCTAGGTCTGTTTGTAGCCGTCGTCTGATAAAGCCTCCGTGTGTTTTTCTCCCTGAATTTGTCTCGTGCTGGTGGTTGGCAGGGTGGGGGGAAGGTTAGGGGAAATGCTGAGCTGCAGTTGTAGTTTTCTTGCTCTTTTGAAAGCAGTTTTCACACGTGTACCAAGAAGACGCGGAGAATCCTAGGGTTGGCGCTGCTTCTGCATATTCTAAAACTGACACACACTTGATATTTCTCATGCGCAGCCTGACCTGCGGCGGCGAAAAGCGTAGACGTGAACAGGAGAGCAAATACATTGAGGAGCTGGCGGAGCTGATTTCTGCTAACCTGAGTGACATTGACACCTTCAACGTCAAACCAGACAAATGTGCAATTTTGAAGGAAACTGTCAGACAGATTCGGCAAATAAAGGAACAAGGTGACTCCCCGCCCCCCACCAAACCCTTTTCTGCCCCTTTATTTGTCTCTGTCTACGGTGTTATGTATTTATTTATTTAGACAGTTTCGTATACCACCTTATCCTTCAGTCAAAGTGGTCACAACACAATTGGGGATACATTTAGAAGGAAAGGTTAATTGTTTGTAGCTTTGCTTTTCATGACATCCTGCTTTGGAATGCAAGTGTATACATATTATTGCGTAGAGGCTGATCATCAATAAAGGGCTGATCTCCCAAATATAGGTGCTCAATTTGTTCCTGTGCCAGTGACTTTTTTCAGCTCCTGAATTTAGGCCTGCTATTCATTTTCCTAGATTTAAAGGCAACTTTTAAATCAGACCTTTAAGTCCAAGTCTGAGTGTTCACCATTTCCGAGTGTTTTGCAAAAGGTTTTCTGAACATCAAGCCATTTGTAAAAAGGATTAAGAGCATGTGGGGGGCATCGCCAGCGGGAACAGCCGTTTTACCAGAAACACCTCCACGAAAAACAGAACCTCATCACTCAGGGTTCTGTCTGTGTTTGTGCCAACGTTACCCACGTTGGTGCTCATTTCACAAGCAATTCATGTAAATATCGGCACTTAAACATGTAAGTGGTGAGTTTTAGAAAACTGGATGTCCAGGCCGAGTCCATTAAGGAATCCATCTATCTGTTTTTAAAATTGGACATAGCTTCACAAACTAGAGCAATTTAAGTACAATTGGCCTTTCAAGACAAACCCCAGGTCCAATTGAGCACTTAATTGACATACATGCCTTGGAGCCACCATAAATGCAGACGTCTGTGGTTTTTTAGTGTAGGCGTGTATTCCTGCTGCAATATTGAACATATACTTTTTTTGTTCTGTCCCAAACCATGCCTACAGTGTACATATCCTGCAGCTTTTTACACATGTAAATAGCAGCTATCTCCAGGAACAAGCAGGAATGTAGTCTTCACATATGGGAATCGTGGGTACCGACGGAGCCTGCGCGGGAACGCTCCCCAGCGTCCAATAGGAAGCTTTTGGGAGCATCCCACAGCACCTGTGTGCTGCCTTCCCGCCTTTCCCTACTGTCCCTCTCCAGTTCTTCATTTTCCGCGGAACCAACAGGTCGCACATCCTGTCGCCGCAGAAAATATTCCCGTCTGTTCTTTTTTTTGTGGTTGCATCTGCTTTCCTTCGATGCTACACTGGTACCGCCGGTTCTTTTTTTTTTCAAAAAAAAAAAAAAAAAGTTCTTTCTGGAGTCTTTTACAGTTATTATAACCTCAGGTGCCACGCGCCATTTTGGGCACTAGACCCAACCTTTTCCTTAAAATGGAAAAACCCGCTTCGGGTTTTAAAAAGTGTTCAAGTGTGGCGGTACCATCTCCGTCACCGACACCCATGAGTGGTGCCTCAAATGTTTAGGTCCTGACCACTCTATTTTGGAGTGTGTTCCTTGTGGGTTGATATCGAAGAGGGGCCTGCAGAACCGAGCTGCTAAACTTAGCACCCTTTTTCCCTCCGATGCAGCCTCTGTGGCATCAACGTCTTCCAGGGCTTCATCTTCCTCCCATGGATCTCAGGTAACTAAACATAAATCTGGCCGGTCCTCAAAGGGTAGATCTCCTTCTAAGTATTGAGATGCTTCTGACGTTGCCCTTGAGGGACTTTCACCGGCAAAATTGCCCCGGCGGGAGGCTTCGGCTTCCAAAGCACTAATGGGGCTCCAGGATGTTCTCAAGGCCTCAACCTCGGCAGAACTACTGGTGCCATGCTCTGGGGTACCGGCTGCTTCATCCGGTACCGATACCCAAGTATCGGCAGCGTCGATAGACCTGAGATTCTTGGCTATTGAACGCAGTCTGGCGGCTCTTCTCATGGCCTCGATGCCCTTGAAACTGCTTCAGACAATTCAACCGGCACCGACTCCGGTACCGATATCGACTGCATCGACCGGGACCGAGTCATGCTTATCCATCCAGTATCGACAAGTTGGTACCGGACCCCTCCGATGCTGACTTCGATCGGTACCGGTACGTACCATGCCTTGCACGATCACCCAGATCGGAGATACTTTGAATCCTCAGAGGAGTCTGAAGACTCTGAAAGCTCTGCCGATACCAGAGTACTTCTTCCTGAGGATTCTTCTCCTCAGCGTAGGATGTCTCCCAGAGGATATGTCCTTTCAGGATTTTATCCGAGATGTGGTTCAAGCTTTTTCCATCACTGTGGCTCCTGAAAAAGAGCCTAGGGCAAAGGAATTAGAAATCCTACAATATCCTAAAGCTCCCAAGGAGGCAGCTACCTTACCTATTCATAAGATCGTGTATGATCTCATGTTAAGGATGTGGGAAACACCTCTTAACCACATCTTCTCACTCTCGAAGACTCGACACCATGTATCGAGTTCCTCCTTGTCCTGGGTTTCAGAAGACTTAGCTACCACACCATTCCATGTTGGTACAATCAGCTATGAGAAGGATCAAGAATGCTGAAAGGCATGCATCTAATCCTCCAGGACGTGAGTGTAGGACTCTTGACGCCTTTGGACGTCGAACCTTCCAGGCTTCCATGCTTTCTGCTAGGATCAGGTCCTATATATATATTATATATGGGAATGTTCCTTAAGGAAGTCACAGGAGATTTAGAGTTTTATGAGCCCTCTCCTTCCTGATAAGAGGCAGGATTACCTCGCCCTTGTCAATCGTGCAGCCTTTGACTGCTTTGAGTGCATAAGCAGAACCTCTGCTATTGCCATAGGTGCACGTAGGATTGCCTGGCTCCAGGCATCTGACTTGGAACTTTGGGTACAGGATAAACTAGGGAATATTTCTTGCACAGGAGAGAATCTCTTTGGCAAGAATTGGCAGGAAAAAGCTAATGAGATAGATGCTGATAATATCACCTTGGATAGAGTGTCTAAATCTACAGCTGATCCTGCAAGGAAAAAATCCTACAAGAAACCATTCTTCAGTAAGAAGAAGTTTTATCCCTCCTATACCCAGCAGGGGCATCGTTTAGGTCAGTCTGCCCAAAAGGGACAGCAGCAACAACCTAGGCAAAGAAAAACAAAAGCTGCTAAGCCTCAACCGGCTCAGCAGACTCAGCCTCCACAGGGGCTTTGACTCCTATCTAGAGAACTTTGCCTTCCTGGCCCTGAACGGTCCAGAACTCTCCACCATTCCAGGAAGGTTATGTCATTTTGCCCCCAGATGGGGGCCTGATAACAGCAGAAAATTGGACTCTGTCTATTGTAAGAGAGGGGTAGAAGCTTTATTTCCTCAGCATGCCCCCTCCTACATTGGTAAGACAGTTCAATTCTCAGACCTCTCTCAACCAGTTAGGTCAAGAGGTCACTGTGCTTCTTGCCCAAGGGGCAATAGAAGAGGTACCCATTCTACAACAGGGTACAGGATTCTACTCCATCTATTTCCTTATTCCAAAGAAATCAGGAGGACACAGACCCATTTTAGACCTCAGAGAATTGAACAAATTCCTGTTCAAAGAGAAGTTCAAAATGATTTCTCTAGGAACTCTGCTGCCATACCTTCAGAGTCAGGATTGGCTTTGTTCTGTAGATCTCAAGGATGAGTACACTCATGTTCTCATCCATCCAACTCATAGAAAGTTCATTCGCTTTCTTGTTCAAGGGAAGCACTACCAATACAGGGTTCTTCCTTTTGGCCTGGCCTCGGCACCAAGGGTGTTCACAAAATACATGGCTGGGGTGGCAGCATTTCTTCGCACCCTAGGAATATTCGTCTTCCCTTGCTTAGATGACTGGCTCATTCGAGCCCCTTCAGAGCCAGAGGCCAGGGTTGCTCTCTCTCACAATGCGCATCCTTCAGTATTTGGGACTTGATAAACTTCCCAAAATCCATCCTTGCTCCCACTCAGTCCCTGGAGTTTATAGGAGCTCTGCTGGATACCAGACAGACAAGGGCCTACCTTCCACAGTCCCGCTGCCTTCGCATTGTGCAGATAGCTTCCCAAGCAGAGCTAAAACCTCATCTCACTGCTTGGGAAATGTTACAGTTGCTAGGCCACATGGCATCCACCATGCATGTGGTTCCTTATGCTCGCCTCCCTATGAGGGCAGCCCAGTGGACTTTATCCACTCAGTGGACTCAGGCGTCAGATTGCCTATCAGACAAAATAGCAAACTCAGATTGCCTTATTTTGTCCCTCCAATGGTGGCAATCACCCCAAAACCTTTTGGTGGGGTCCCTTTACAGCAACCCCAACCCCAAGGCACTCTAACAACAGATGCCTCACAGGTGGGTTGGGGAGCCCACCTGCAAGGTCTTTCTACCCAGGGTACCTGGACTCCACAGGAGACCTATCTACATATCAATCTCCTGGAACTCAGAGCAATCTTCCTTGCACTTCGAGTATTCCACACCCAGCTCAGTTACAAGACAGTCCTAGTTCAAACGGACAATCAAGTAGCCATGTTCTATGTGAACAAGCAGGGCAGAACAGGCTCTCTGTCACTATGCAACGAAGCTTTGCGACTATGGGCCCTCGCCAGAGAGCATCAGATTCATCTCCTTGCAGTGTATCTTCCAGGCATTCAAAGCTCAGTCGAGTTCTGCTTCCACACGAATGGTCTCTCCATGCAGACCAGGTGGCCAAATCTTTCCAAAGTCCGCTGAATGCCAAACTTCCCCGGTTCTGTTCCAGAATTCCGGTTCAGGGTTCTCAGGCCAGGGATGCTTTCCTCCTCCATTGGGGCCAGGACTTCCTGTATGCCTTTCCACCCATTCCCCTAATTCCCAAAACCCAGTTTAAGCTTCAGAGAGACAGAGGTCATATGATTCTCATAGCTCCACATTGGCCTCGGCAAATGTGGTACCCTCTGCTCCTGCCTCTCTCTCAAGATCCGCCTCTGGAGCTAGGATCTGCTCCAAATCTCCTTTCTGATGAGGACTGGTCTGCTGTGGCATCCCAATCCACAGCCCCCTCTGCATCTCCAGGCCTGGTTTTGCTGAAGCCCTAGAACTTCATGGTTCCTTAATCTTTCTCATCAAGTGAAGAATATCCTTTATGCTTTCAGGCAGCCTTCCACAACACGCCCTCTTATGCTTTCAAGTGGAAAAAGGTTACCATATGGTGCTCGCAGAAGGGTCTTGACCCTCTTCGCGATTCCTTCTGGACTCATGACTGGAGTATCGCCTTCATTTGTCTAATGCAGGGCTTAAGACCAATTCAGTGAGAGTTCATTTGAGTGCTATTGCAGCTTCTTTCAAGCCTCTAAATGGACAATCCTATTTCCGCTCATCCTCTCAATGCGAGATTTATTAGAGGCCTTCCTTTTAACTACGCCTCCCATTAATCCACCACCGGTCGCATGGGACCGAAATCTGGTTCTTGGGCAGCTCATGAAGCTGCCCTTGGACCCTTAGTTACTACCTTCTTGAAATTCATTTCCTGGAAGGTCATCTTTCTTATTGCAATCACATTCAGCATGTCGCATTAGTGAATTGCAAGCGTTGGTGGCCTGATCCTCCTTATACAAGATTCCATCATGATAAGGTAGTCCCTTAGGACGCATCTACACTTTATGCCAAAATTTGGTGTCACCTTTTCATTTAACACACGAGCGTTTTACCTTCCTTGGTTTTTTTTCCCAAGGCCTCATGCCTCAAATGCAGAACGAAATCTTCATACTTTGGATTGTAAAAGGTCTCTGACTTTTTTACTTGCAAAGGACACAGCAACATATAAAGTCCTCCGCCAACTTTTTGTTGAGTTTTGATCCTAGTCATATTTGGGACTTTTTCCAGTCTCCAAAAGAACACTGTCCAACTGGGTTGCACAGTGTATATCTTTTGCCTATGAGAGTAAAAACCTTCCTCTGGAAGGGACATGTCACAGCTCACAATGTGAGAGCCATGGCAGCCTCTATGGCTCATCTTCATTCTGTGTCTATTGACGCCATCTTCCGAACAGCTACTTGGGCTTTGGGTCAGACCTTCCACAAGCCCATTACTGCTCAGACAAGGACTCCCGCCGGGATTGCCGTGTTTGGTCAGGCTGTTCTTCAACACCTGTTTCCATACTTAATCAACTCCTACACACCATCCCTGGTAGGATGCCAGGGATCCCTTGGGGGAAGTATGAGCCCCTTTCGCAAGGGCACACTACTTCTGGGTCCTCTCACTGGCATCTGAAGCCTGTGGGTTCCCCGTATGTGAAGACTGCAGTTCCGGCTTGTTCCTGGAGATCCATAGTTACTCACCTGTAACAGGTGATCCTCCGGGAACGAGCAGGAATTTAGTTTTCACAACCCACTCCACCTCCCCTAGGGTTTGTATCTCTCTAGCTCCCTCTCTTTCCCTCTTTCCCTCTCTCTTTTGTCTCAGCTGAAACGCAACTGGATTGGGACCGTTGGGAAAGGCGGGAAGGGTCAGCACCGCCGGTGCTGTGGGATGCTCCCAAAAGCTTTTCCTATTGGACGCGGGGAGCGTTCCCACACCAGGCTCCATCGTTACGGACAATACCCTTATGTGGAATACTAATTCCTGCCTGTTCCCTGCGGAGTCACCTGTTACATGTGAGTAAACTATGCTTTATGCAATTGAATTAGTTACCATGCATGAACTCGACTAGTTTACATGTACACAATCCATGCGAGGGCTCTGAAACAATCTCGCGTCCACACCTTAACTAGGTGCTAAAATAGACGTGCCAATTTCCTGCTTTTTCCCCCAATCCAAAATTGGTCTCTGTAAGCCACCTGATTCTTATTGTCGTGCTTTGCTTTAGGCTTTTCAGTGGGATTCTTGGACTGCCCCATACGTCGGTCCTGCTTTGCAATACTATTGGAAATGCATGAGCTAATTAATGCCACAAATAAATTAACGAGCCTTGCAAAACCAAGGAACTTAAATTTAAGAGGCTGGCCCATAGTCTGTTCTTAGTACCTTGATATTTAACTACCTGTAGATAGGTTTGAACACTGTTTCAATATACCTGTATATATTTTAAATAATGTTCGATGTAACTGCTTACCATAGCCATTTTTTATGTATTTGTTGTTTAATTGTAAACCGCCAATGATCTTGGGAAGTGGCGGTATATAAGAGATTTGCAAAATAAATAAATAAATTAAAGGAGCACGTTTAGGACCTAACTGTCCAAAGTTATTCTCTGATAGATCTGAAAATCAGCCCATTCACAGAAAGGAACCGGTATTGTGCTTGTGGCGATCTGACCTGTATTTGTCAGTCGGCTGTGTTGGTCATAAGAACTTCCAGAGATGAAAAACAGGGGGAATGGTCACGCCGTAACCAAACCCTGCAGACTGTAAAGAGAAACCAACAAATTGGGAATGAGCAATCGTGTTCATTGTCCGTTGTTGCTTTTCTCTTTACGATACATTTCCAGGGTGGTGGGTCTTGTTTTCATTCATAGTTGAAGACCTTAATGATAACAGTCATTATTGATCCCCTAAAGACAAATTATTCTCTTCTCAGAAAAGGCATCTTCCAATGACTACGATGTACACAAAGCAGCTGTATCTTCTACGGGCCAAGGGGTGATTGATAAGGCTGCCTTGGGACCTCTCTTTCTACAGGCTAGTATAAGGTTACCATTTTGATTTGAATCAGCATAATCTTATATCGTTCAAGAAATGTAAACCTTTTAGTTGGCATTACCTTGACATCCCAACAACAGTGAAATGATTCCTAGAATGTATATTAATCAACCGTTGCAAGGCAAAGGGGTCATGTTTATTAAAGGTTAATGTATATTCATGAATAGTTTTGCAGGCGTCACGTACCCGCAAACGACCCTTTTATTTCTTTGGATTGCATTGGCCCTTAACTCCCAGGTAATGTTTAGTAAACATGCCCCTCCATGCTCAAATGTAATCATTCATGGGCCAGAAAGATAGCAGTTTTGACACACCACAAACAAAACGATATGTCGTCTTCCTGCATTTCAGCTTTTCAAGTTCCACAACTGTTAAAGTTGTGGTTTCTCTCCTTCACTTTATAGTAAATGTTGAAACTCAGCGGCTGCAGTCTGCTACACCTGATTACTGTAGTTCCAGTAGTACAGTGCTTTATGGCAGTGAAGCATCTAGATTGTTTATTTGCTCGTGTACCCTCTACATAGAAAATTAGGGTCACTTTATGCAAACAGCAGTTGTTTCATCGCTCGTCATGTGTTTTTAAGAACTTTGATCGTTCCTTCTTCCCTTTTTGTGGTGATGCATTTTATGCTTTGGATGGTTTTCTGTTTTGTGGTCCTTCGAGATGGGACCATCGTGTTTGTGTCTTGAGAATGTCACTCCAGTATTTACAAGTACAAGCAGGAGTATCTGGTGAGACCCAGCGTCCTACAGTATATTGCATGAGGAGGACCGCAAGGACTTTCTGCAGAATTTGCCCACGTCTGGAGGTAAACACTTCAAACACCCCATCCCTCATTCATTAGGACAGGAGCAACGAGCAGTGTGGTGCTTGGCAGCTTTGTTTTTTAGTCGTAAATTAATTTAGTTTTAATATTGCAACTTTATATTCCATTTAGCTAGTAACACTAGGACAGGAGGAGTACAGCAATACAATTTTCATGCCATTAAGCAACAGAATCACAGAATTGCCTTATAAAGATCATCCAAACAAGATAAAATACAATAAAACCTAGGAAAATTTCGCTTTTATTAACGAAACAGCGGTATCTCAACCTTGTTCCAAGGGTCAGATCATTCCCTTCCAGAATTATAGCCCTAGGATTGGGAATTTGACGTTGTTGGGCAACTCCTCAAAGGGCACCGTTCTGGTTGGGAGAACCAGCCTGGGCTTGTTTCTCATAGAGGTTTGTGTTTTGATATTCGTATGCATTGCATCCTTTTTTTGTACTATCATGATAAATACCATGCACAGTGGCTTCTGATTGAAAAAAAAAATCATTTATTTATTTATTTTATTTACATTCTTTTATATACCGCTCTATTTGTCCATCAGTTGCGGTTTACATTGAACACCTGAAATTACATTGAACAGGGGCTTATATCTTGGAGATAACTATTTTATTATGAAACTTGAGGTATAGGTGATATAGACATACAGAATTTAAAAATGAGAGTCTAAAGTAAAAGAAAAACCTTAGGTTTAATAGTGATTGATATGTTGTCGAGTTGCCATGATGTTTACCCAGTGCTCTTATGTATAAGGTTTTCCAGGTTTTTGACTAGGCAAACCTGGGACATTTACTTAAGTGTGGGCTGTGGGGGTAGGGGAGAGAGGAAAGGGACACCTGATGTTCAGGTTTGAGCAACAAAGGCTTGGGAGGCTGGAATATGAGTCCTTCCCCTGACTCCCCTCCCCCATCCATCCCCATGACAGCAGCAGTATCCCTTCCAAGCCCGACAAATTAACAGAAATGAAAAACTTGATCATTTTCCCATACTGTGCTAAAAATATAAAGATAAGGGATATAAATCTAAAACGGACATATTCAAATCAATAAATTTGAAGAAACTTGTGGGACTGGCCTGGTGGAACTGAAAGTGGCAGTACTGACGGACTGATCTGAGTTTGCTGATCAGTCTCGGGGTATTTGCTCCCTGGTTCTACTGCGGCTGCCGGCAGGACACGGTGGCACACACGGCCCTGGGGCGAAATGTTCTATAATCCTTGTGTGACAGAGGCTCCCATTGGTTTTTGATTGTAAGTTTTCTGACAGGAGGTCGATGTGAATGCTCCCTTGCTGGGGGCTGTCGCCACAATGAATAGGACGGGGATTGTAAAATCCTTGCATAGTTTGAAAATACAGGCTCATGGGGTCAAATCCCAGCTCTGGTTCAGAACGAGCTGGGAGTTCTAAAGGTGGCACAGGAAATTGCAGAGTCCAAAATAAAATTATTCCAGATGAGACTGATATTTGTTATCTCTAGTTATGGGATTAAGATCGTAAGAGATTTTTCATGAGACAGCCATAATTGTTTATTGCTGGAAAATCGCGCATGAGCGCTTCATCTGTATACACATGTACACGTGTCTGTGTAGTCCGTGGCATCGTTAGATCTGTTTTTTCAAGTTCACGGCGTTCCTTGGACCAATTAACCCCCTCGACAGAAGAAGTAGAAGATTCACAAGGCGTTCAATTGCCGTTGATGCTGGTGAAGACAGCTCCATGATATGTTGGAAGCGCAAGTGGCAACCCCGATAGTCGTCACAAGATATGAAACCATGCAGTGTTTGTGCGCTTTCAACAGCCCAGAGCCATGATCGAAGAAGGGGAAGGTGTTGTCGTCCCTATTTCCTTTAGCTCCGTCGGGGTGAGTTACATTCAGGTACAGTCGCCAGAGGGCTTAGTCCTAATGTTATCCCTACAGTAGAAGAGAGTTGAAGGCTTGTCAGTTCACAAGACATCTCAGTGGGATTTTAAATCCTGAATTCCCTTTGTCGTGGCTCAGTCACTAACCCAGTGGTTCCCATACTTGGGGGGCAGGATTCCAAGTGGGGTCACATCATCATCAGATGATGATTACAGAAACAGGGTCCTTTCGCCTTCTCTCTGTACTATGCCAAATAATGGCAGTCGTCAGTCAGCATGTGGGCCTGTGATCCAGTGAACATTCAGGAGTTCTTGCCCCCTCCTGTTTATAGCTTCCTGTTAGGCCAGAGACCCGCACTACACACGGACCAGGAACCCCTAGGCTTGACTGCTGTCGTTGCCACTACTATTGCTGCTGCTTTCCTGCTACGTCATCGGAGGGAGGGGACGAGGCCCGGAGATCCGCTATTCTGATTTCACCATCATAGGGGATTGACTTTTGAAAAGCTCTGGGTCTAATTGCTCCTTGCTGCTCCTTGCCGAAGAGCTGGAACCAGTTGAGTATCCTTTTCATTTCTCTGCTGCCTACGATAGGAATATAAATTACTTGATATCAATTCCTGCAACGCTCGTAGTTTGATTCTCTCTTATTGCCACATCTTGGCTCTGTCAGTCTCATATTTTGGCCCTTTGTCTATTTAATGATAGTTTTTTTTTAATTTAAATGTCTTGAGAGTGAGAGTTTTTGGTTGTTTCCATCTACATGTTTAACCACGTTGTAAAATAAACAGATAATAAAATACATTTTCATCCTACAACGGTGCGCCCTGCAAAGGCACTATGATAGATGCTCACCCTCGCCACCACACAACCCTGGCCAAAAAAAAACCCCCCCAGAAGAAGCATGGTGGGTCTGATCTGGCCAGGCTGTATTTAAATATAGAGCACAGCAAATGAGTGCGCAAGCAGGGAGTACTTTTGTGGAGCAGAAGAGCAGCTAGAGAGGCACTGAAGATCCCACTAGTCCTTTCTGCCCGCGTCACAACCCAGTTCAATAACCCAGCCAGTGCCTGTAAATGTGGCCCAAACAGCCCCCACAGCGCATGGAGTCCTGAGGGGGGAAGGGACCCAGCAACCTTGCCCCTACGGCCATGGAGGCCGAGTATAGGAAACCTAGCGTTCTTAAACTACTATTTTACGCCTCCCTCCAACTTTTGATGAAAGTGCTTCACACCCCTCTCCCCAGCAGCCAGAGAAGCAGATAGCCCCCCTCGCTTCCCTCTGCAGGGCTGCTCGCAATAACAGCAGCACTATAATGCGGCTATGATAGCAAGACTTAAGCTTGGCGGAAGAGGGAGAGGTGCTTATGTTATTTGCTATATTTGTGTAGTTTAATGCCTCAAACTGTTTGTTTAGAACCTCTGCAGAACAACACCAGAAATTTCTAACATAACTTATATCTAAATACCCCATCAGCTAAACAAATGTATTTATGGTAACAGTTCTTTTATACCGCTTTTCAAGTTATAAGGCTGTTTTACATTCAACAAACCTTAGAGAAATTAACATAGAACAAAAACTTTCTGGAACAAATACTTAAGAGTTACAGTTTAAACAATATGGTGGGGAATCCTAGGTAAAACTTATTTACAAGGGCCTTATCACTTTTTTGGAGGCATTAATGTTGGGAACTTTTTTGTTGGGTATGAGGCCTGCAATTTGAGTTGTTGTGTGATATAAATCTTCCCAAGATACCCTTTTTTTTATTTGAGCCAAAAATTCCCTGTCATATTCGAGTTTTAAAGTTTCTATGGAAGATCTTTTCTCTCTTCTATTGTCTCATTCTGTTGCTTGTAGGGAAATCCCCACGGATGGACCGTAGATATAGAACGTTCTCCAACATGCTGCTTGAGTGCGGTTTGTTTAATATATACTGTTTTTCTGAGTATGTGTTTTATTTTGTTGCCGTCTCGCAGTCTGGTATTCTCTGTACGATGGTATGCATGCCGTTTACTGTCCAAACCCACCCCCCCCCCCCCCCCCTTATGTACTGGATGTATTCATGATGAAAGCCCAATGCCATAGTCATTACTTTGACTGTATAGTTTGGGGAGGAGGGAAGTTGTTGGGGGGGGGGGGTATCTTGAGCACCAGCATATGGTTTTTGTCCTGCCCTACACTGTTTAGCAACTTCCATAGACTGTTAAATAAATACATAAAAATAAATTTCCCACTCCCAAAACAGATAATAAAAAATATACCCACCATCCAAGCTCCATTTCCACCCTGAGGCAATTTCTCAGGTGATCTGCTGAAGATGGGCATCACATATGGGGCTTTATATAATGCTTAGACCTCGCAGAGGTACTCACATCCAGTCCTGGAGGGCCGCAAACATGTCAGGCTTTTTGTGATATCCCTAATGAATATGCATGAGATCTATTTGCATGCACTGCCTCCATTGTATTTGAATCTATCTCATGCCTATTCATTAGGGATATCCCCAAAAACCTGACTGAGTTTGCTGCCCTCCGGGCCTGGATTTGAGTACCTCTGGCTTTAGAGCATATGGATCTATGTTGTCTAACCCAAAGTGTACGTTTGTGTGAAATGCACCTTTCGTCTAACCCACATTAGGCCACATGCAAAGTAAGTGGGCATGACCAGGACACAACCAAAATTGCTCTAGCTGTGTGTTTGGTGTCTATTTTTGTGCGTGGGAGTTACTTGGTTTGTTTTGCAGACTTGCAGTCCCTGCCTGATTTGTGTGGCTCGACGTATCACAACCGTGGCTCGGGTTTTCCCCTCCAGCCCGTTAAGTTTCATCACTATACATGACCTTTCAGGTGAGGAAATGATTTCTGCGGACATGAATTAGAGATGGCGAGGCACCTGTAATAATAGTGAATTAAAAAAAAAAAAGATCCCAATATTACCAGATTAATTGAAAAGATATTTTAAACATTTACTTATGAGGTGAACTTGGGGTGCACCCAAAATCAGAGAGAGACTTAATTTGGCGCCTTCTCTTCCATTGCTTGGTTTATCAACCCAAAGGAAGCTTTTTGTTTGCTTTTACGCTGGGCTTTCTTGGTATCATAAGCTTCGAGGCAAAACTTTTGAGTCTGGAGATGTGATTTCCAGGTTCTTTCAGTCCTTCTGCCAGATATTCTGAAGTCTTGCATGGAATCATTTACCCTGGAATACAAATGTAAGGCTAATTCAGGTATTCACAGTTTGATCATGGAATTCATCAATAAATGACGGGCCCGAATTTGATCGGGTCGGTGCTATGCGCCGTGTCAACGCATAGCCTGCCCCCCTCCCACCTAAGCTGGATTTTCCATGCCGGATCATATAACACCAATTTTCGATGCTACCCGTTAGTTCCGGTGCCCTGACAGATATGGCGAGGGTTTTGCCCTAGAATATCTTTAAGGCTAGAGCGCTGGTGTAGTATCGAAAGTCCCTGTGCTACACAGGTAGGGCTGTGGGCCTAGGTTCCCTACCACCCCAGAATGCCCCCGACATGCCCCCTGGGCAATAACCCGTGTAAAATGCCCTTTGAAAATCGGGTGCGACAATAACTTTTTGTTTTTATAAAATTGAAAGAATCCAACTTGAAATAAGTTGTTGAAAACTGTTTAAGATTGATTTGTTAAAATGTAAAAATGCAATTATTGTTGTGTTTTCAATTTCTGTACTCTTTTTTTTGTATGCCACTCATTGGCTTAACTGATTCCTTCCCTGTAATTTAACAATGTCTGATAAAAAAAACTAAACTTTTTTTTATGCTTAGACTTCTATGTGGAACAAGTGGTAGCTTTTGATGTGGGGCTGGTCATGGTGGTGGTTAACTTGCACTCGGGGTCTAGTTTCTGAAGGACTTGTACGTTTTTGCAGTTACCACACAATTGTCAAAGTTAATGCACATGAACTGCCAAACTGCTAACTGTCTGCATTAACTATTGGGCGACGGCCATCCGCCGCAGTGTCCTCTTCAGATGAGTCGATGCATTTAACTACTGCTGTTCAGGGGGCGATAACTGCCTCACATTATCTTCCACTTCACCACTGACTATGCAGTAACTACTTCCATGACAACATCTGCATTTAACATGGCATATTAACTGTTAACCCGTAGCTTGCATTAACAGCTAAAAACAGCTTTATTAATTAGGCCCCATTATGTTTGTTTTTTTTTTTTGTCATATCACCAATAGCAAAAAGAATTTCTACTATGCCTATCAAGCTGTGGTATTTTCCATTTTTATCATACCACATGTTTTGGTGCAGTAGAATGTCAGTTATCTGAATTTGAACAACTGTGCAGGCCTTTGCCCCCCCCCCTCCCCACCTTTAGCTGAGTCGGTTTTTCACACCTTCCCCATTTAGTTGTCAGGCTGTGTGGGTACCCCTCTGTCCCCCTCTCTGTACTGCTTGTTTCAGCAGAAATGCTCCCTTTATATGGCATGTGATTTTTCCAATAGATCATAGTCCCGCAATTACTTCATATAATCAACACCATTACTGGTATTTTAAAAACAAATGACCTTATTGCTGAAATTAGTTTTGATTTCAACATTGCATTGCAAATGATTTAACAGCAGATTCCTTAGCGTCCCTTTAGTCCAGTCCCTGAACCATAGAGTTGTCAACCTCCTCCAAGCAGCCTTGGAGACTGAAATACCATCATCGCTTTGCTTGCACCAGTATAAGTAGGCAAGTACCCGCCCCCTCTCACCAGTACTTTCAGTCTCCAAGCAGCTTGGAGGTTCTGGAGCCCAGGGCTGTGGCCTCCAGTGGACAGCACAATGATTTAACAGCAGATTGGCCTAACGTTGGCACTATTTTACGATATTTTGAAGGGGAAGTATTGGGAGAGCCCGTGGGCATGTACAGGTTTGCCCAAAAAAAGTTAGCACCCTCGTAGCATATAATTTATTTAAAAATTCAATAAGACAAATGTAAACGGCGCCAAATTAAAAAAAAAGATGGTGACTGGAAATTGTCGAAATAAAGACGTTGAGTAGCTAAAAAAGGTAAATAAGTAAACTATTTAAGCTTGTTAATTTACAAGATGTTCTCACTTTTTTTTTGCCATCCTCTATATGGTGGCATATCTGGTAGGATCCCTTCTTACCTAGCAAGCAACAAAAAATGTAATTCCATTGCAGAAGCATTGCAATCTCTTTACTATCTTCTGATATCATGCATGATCTAAGAATGTGACTAAAGACTGTATCTTCTTGATCAGGCCAAGGTTGTCAACATTGATACAAACTCATTGCGGTATTCCATGAGGCCTGGCTTTGACAGATACGATCCGGAGGTGCATTCCGATGTTTTTTGTGTCACAATAGAAAGGTCAACCCTGGACGTACAAACGCCATTATCAAGAAGGTAACACGACGGCGCCGCTTTCTGTCAAACCTTTTCCGTGGAATACAGTATTTTGTGCAAAGCAACTTTAGATAAAACAGGAAGTTTTGACACCCTTGACCCTTCTGATTGGATGACGGAAAAGAGTAGGAGGATCTTCTGTTAAGGGCTGGCTTGAACCAAGTTGATGCTCTCTTTGCAACCATCACAGGAATACGCTTTTGGGGTCACTTTGAAAGCATAGACTTCACTATACCCTCTGTCTGGATTTGGAACACTACCAATTGAGTTTTTTGTCACTTACGTTGTCCAAAGTTTTACGAATGTACGTTGCAAGTTGGTATTCCTTAATGTCAGCTTAACTGTGTCGTTTCCCCGTAGAAAAACTATGATATTCTGAAAAGGGAACGTGGCCAGAACTTTTAAAAGCTGCCTTCAGAATGAGTAAAGCTGTTTCAAGCATCAGTCCCCAGAGCCTGTTTTTCTTCCCCCTTTTTGTCAATGGGGGTGTTTGAAAAATCAGTTTATATACTTGGGCACGATTTGATAAAGAAAGCTAGGTGCCCACTTTTCTTTAATAAAAATTCCAGGATAAGTGGGCTGAAACGCATAAATGCCTGTGCGAAGATTTGTAAAGAGAATGCATAAATTGTGTATGTACTTTCTGGGTCTTTCGCCCACGCACATTCCGACAGTGACATTACCTGAACATCGGGCTACCGTTCAGTCTTATAACATCTCAATTAGTTAAAGTGCATGTGTAAATGTTGCGCATCTTAATGCGACCTCTTCCAAGAACATAACAAATGCCATACTGGGATCAAACCAAGGCCTATCAAGCCCTTACCCTGTTTCCTACTGTGGCCAATCCAGGTCCACAGTTACCTGGCAGGTTCCCAAAAAGACACAGTTTCCACGATGCTTGTCCCAGGGTAGCCGTGGGGGGGGGGCATTTTCCAGTTTCTCTTTAATAAACGGTTTAT
The DNA here is from genome assembly GCA_033557465.1 of Ichthyophis bannanicus. Classification (NCBI taxonomy): domain Eukaryota; kingdom Metazoa; phylum Chordata; class Amphibia; order Gymnophiona; family Ichthyophiidae; genus Ichthyophis; species Ichthyophis bannanicus. The sequence continues at coordinate 1,174,990,728 of CM066031.1, forward strand.
GAACCTTTCCTCCAGGAACTGTGTCCAAACCCTTCTACACTAACAGCTTTTATTACATCCATCCTGTAATGAATGCCAGAGTTTCATGACGTGGAGTAAAAATCTTATTTTCTCTATTTTAGTCTTAAATTGTTTACATTGTAGCTTCATTGCATGTCCTCTAGTCCTTTGTACTTTTTGGATGGCGTAAACACACCATTCTCCAGGAACAATCATGAAGTCATACCTGCAATATGGGTGACGTCAGCATCGATTGAGTCCCGTGTGGAGCCTTTCCCCAGCTTTCAGAGAAAGCCTTTGGGAATGCTACCACTCATTCAGGGGGTCTCCTTCCTGCCCAAGGGTGCCATCTTGTTTCAGTCTCTTTTATTCCGCAGACCACCAATGGATGTATTCCTCTACTCTTCCACCAGAAAAAGTTCTTAAAACGTCCTTCAAAATCTTCGGTTTGTGCATCTGTTTCCCTTCCCGCCTCAAGCCTGCCCTTTCGGTGCCATCATCAGCTCTCCTTTCCTTTTTGCTTTCTCCTGGTTCTTTCTGGACTGCCCTTTGTCGCCATTTTTTCGCCCCGGGGTTATCGACCCTAGCTGGGTGTTCTCCCAAAACCTTGAAAAAAAAAACCCTCCCCCTTCCCGGTGCGTTCAAGAAATGTGGCCCGCTGCTAATCAGGACTATTTCAGTTACCAATACCCATGACTGCTATCTCTGCTGCCTTGGCCCGGACCATGACAACTCAACCTGTGACTGGGTGCCAGGTCTTGACCCCCAAAAATAACAAAAAGCAGTCGGATTTGCCGGAGAAGCTGATTCCGAGATCTGATATCTCCGCTGGCCTCCCCATTGCCAAGCCCCAAAGCTGGCACTGTCCCATGAGGTCCGGGCATCTCCCGAGTCCTTCAGCAGCACCTCTTCCGGCATGGCTCCAGAACCTCCAAAGAGAAAAAGGTACCGAAGCCTGCCGAGGTGCCTCCGATTAAATCTGGCAAAGTCCTGGCGACGTACTTCGGGTGAATTCGAGCAGCGCCCTCAAAGTCTCAAGACCGGAGTCCTCGGCCCGCGGAGACTGTGCCATGACGAGTAAGACCCGTATTCCTCTAGGATGCACTCTCTGGAGTGCCGGCACGGGACCCGAGGCCCTCGGTGTCCATGCTGAAGAACTGCACAGCCATCGGGCCTCGAGTCCCTAATGGAAGCCTGGGAGCAGAGCATCTCCTCCATCCTGGCCTTACAGCAGGCATTGATTTCTGGTTTTCCCGCATCATCGTCCCAAACATGGGTCCCGCCGGACCTTGGGGGACGACACCAGGAGTCAAAGCTGGGCACCGAGCACACATTGTCGCCTCAGGTAAGTCATTTGGGGTCGATGTCATCTTTCGCGTTCTCCGGGGATCCGTAGTATCCTCCAGGCCCGTGAGTTTTTTTGGACGTCCTGACCCCAGATCCCTTCAGGGGCCCCAGTTCCTCGGGGCTACCCCCAGGCAAATTTCTCAATGCCCTCAGTGCAGTCCAAAACAAAACGAATGGGAACTATAGAACGAGACATCTCTGGATACCTCCCAGTATAGGGGATGTCCCCTCCAAGTCCCTCTCGCCCCTGAGCTCTCGTCACCACTCCCCAACCTGAGGACATAGCCCAGATGGAATCGGCATGGGATGAATCCCAACTAACGCAAGGAATCTCATGATTCTGCAATACTGAGAGTCTTCACTCCCATAGGAGACTCTCATTTTTGGTGCCCCAGTTCCAACCCATCCTCGAGAGCTACCTCTTCAGGGATGTGGGAGGACCCCTAAGCCTCGGAGTCTCGTGAGTTCAAGTTCAGTTTTGCCTGGATGTCTATTCTACCCCCGCATCTTGAAGGTTCCTGGATTCCCATTTTTTAAACAGCACTCCTCCACAACTTCATTGGATGGTGGTCTTTAGAGTCCCCCCACCATGCATGAAACTGAAGAATTCTAAAAAACCTACTCTTTGGTTCTCCCCCCGTTAGGGAGGGCCCTGGGCCCTCGACGGCTGGGCCGCTGAAAGTGTAATCAGGACGCTATGCTCGGTGTGCCGTATTTCTTGCATTATAGAACTGCACATGGGAATGCACACTAATAATGCTTGATCCAGTGAGCTTCTCGGGGTTTCTTGGCGGGCCTCGCTGGGGAACCACGACAGAAGGTCCCATTCCCTGGCATCGGGAATCCGGGACGGGTTCCAGTATTCCTCTTTAAGGGCCGCCTACCACTGTTTTTGGGGTCTGCCAGCCAGGGTGTCAGCCAGCCAGCAATCGGTGGCCAGCATTGGGTGCAAAAAGGTTTTTTAAAGCTGCTGGTTGTCCCCTGCAATGATGTAGGAACTTGTTTCGGGAAGCCGATGTCCCGATTCAAGGCGGCTGAAATATGAGGCCAATTGATTACCCTGGCAAAGGCTGGTCCACTGAAAACCTCTCTAGCCCTCCCCAAGACAAAACCGCAGGGAAAATGTCCTTTGTCCGTCCGAGAAAAAACAGCTATTCACACCAGGCCAGCCTGACACCCCCCCCCCCTACCAGCCTTACTACGGGGTCACAGCAGCATCAGGCCCTCATAGCCTAAAAGCCAGGTTGCAATGGGGTCCCAGAAAGCCCAAGGCCCCCAAGCCTCAGACTCTCAGCATCCCCACCCAATTCCGAGTGGGAAGCTTTTTGACTCCCCTGGGCAAGAGGCCTCCCCTCCCCCAGGATCCCCACCTCAGCCCACAGGGGGTTGGGCTGGCCTTATCTGTCCACACCTGGTCCAAGCCATCACCACACGGACAATTGTGTCCTGCAGGTGGGTGAAGGAGGAGTTATCTCAAACTCGGCATCTCCAGAAGAACACCCAACCCCACCCCCCCCCCCCACCTCCATACTTTTTTCCCAGAAGAATAACCATCACGGCCTCCATCCTTCACCAGTCCTTTGCCTCATCGCAGAACTCTCAGGCCTTACCTCATGCGACATGACAGTGGAGCCGTGCCTACCCCACCTCTGGGTGGAATGGGGTGTCTACTCAAGGTGTTTACCTTGTCCCAAAAAGAACAGTGGGCCTTCCGGGCCCATCCTGGACCTGCGCAACTTTCATTTATTTTTATTTAACAGTCGTCTTATATACCGGCTTTCAGGATATCAAGGCAGTTTTACATTGAACAAACTGAAATTAACACTGCACAGGGCCCCCCCCCCCCCCCCCCCATTATAACTTGGAGATAAACTACTTTTTGCAGGGAACCATGGGCAATGTTCCTGGTTAGGGAGAAGTTCAAGAATGCTCTGCCTTGGGATACTGCTGCCCTACCTCTGCCGTGCGAGACTGGCCTCGGCTCCTTGGAACCCTCAAGGGACCGCGTAACACTTCACCATTCTGGTTCCTATCCCTCCCACAGACAGCTACCTGAGCTTCGTGGTGGTAGGGCAGCACAACCAGTACAAGGGTACTAGCCATTCGGCCTCAGTCGCCTCCCTCTCTAAGAGGTCTTCACAAAGTGCCCTGGCGTTTGTGGCCCACCCATTTGCCGCGCCTCACAGTGCCAACATCCTTTCCCCTAAACCTGAGACGACTGGCTCAATCCTTAGCGGCTTCAACGAGTCCCTCCGAGGTCAGCCAAGTTGCAAGGCTTACAATTTACACCACCCTCAGAATTTGGGCTTCGTCATCAACTATCTCAAGTCCCGTCTTTCAGCCAGCTTTTAGAGACCTGGAGTTTCATAGCGCCCCAGTCTGGTACCACTCTGCAGGTCAAGTCCTTCCTCCTGATAGAGGACCCATCTCCTGATGCAGTTAGCGGAGAAGGTTCAAAGCTGCAGATCTGGTGCCAGCCTGCCTACATCCTCTGCTTTTTATGCCACATGGCCTCAACGGTTAGGCTCATTTCATGTGCTGCCCTTGGCTCGCCTGCACATGTGAGCAGCCCCATTGGTGTCTCAGCACCCTCTCTAATGGACACAGGCCACAGGCAAGTTGAGAGACAGGGTTAAGGGTCCTTGGTTCAGGTATGGGGAATGCCTTTCCAAGCCCACCAGCACCACCAAAAGGTCCTTACGCCTCCCTGGCGGGCTGGGGAGCTCACATTGCGAGGGCCCTTTGCAGTCTCAGCAACTTTTCCTCAGGACAGATCCCTGTGTTACAAATCAACCTTCTCAAGCTCAGGGCCATCTTCCATGGCCCTATAGGGCTTCTGTTACCTCCTGATCAACCTCTCGGTCTTCAATTCGATCAGACGGGACAATCAGGTTGCCATGTCTATTTCTACGTGAACAAGCAGGGAGGCACCGAGCTTCTACTCCTTCTGTTCAGTAGGTGGTAGCCCTCCACTCCTTTGCACGTGCGCAACAGCATTCTGCTGAGAGCGTTTCACTTGGCCGGGCCAGGACCTCCTGGCGGGGACAGGCTTCAGCAAGTATCTTCTGCCTACACACAAGTGGCTGTCTGGATTCCCAGGTTTGCACAGAGATTCTTCGGTCTCTGGAGCAGACCCTGGCTGGGACCCAAACAACTGCACATCTTCCCATGATTTTGCCTCTCAGCTCAGCCACACCACAAGCAGGGTGGAAGCAGATGCCTTCCTTGGTCTCATGGTCGAGATGCCTGCTTTGTGCATTCCCACCAACCCCTCCCTAATATCCAGGTGCATTTTCAAGATCCAGATCGACCACTGCCACAGTAATCCTAGTTGACTCCAGGTGGCCCAGATTAGCCCTTGTTTTCCCCCTATTACTCTCCCCTGTCAGTGGTCACAACCTTGATGGCATGAGGGCCATTAGCCCAATCTTCTTTCGCAGGGAGGGGGGCTCCCTTCCCCCACTCCCAACCTTGCAATCCCTGACGTTAACTGCATGGATTCTAAAAGTTTACCACTGGCCCCCCTTAAGTCTCACAGACGAAGTGCGAGAAGGTGCCTCCTGGCCTTCTGGACAGCTTCCACTCAGGAGGGCATATGCCTTCAAGTGGATGAGATTCTCTCTATTGTGTTGCAGAGCAGAATGACCGAATCCCTTCTCTTGCCATCTGACAGCTCATTCTGACAGTACCTGCTGCAATCTCTCCCGCTCATGGTTGAACTCTCAATTCTGGTCCGGGTAATCTTATCGTCCATATGCCGCTAACCATCACTCCTGTGGAGGGGAGGCCCTCTCAAGCCAAGCCCCCTGTCTGCTACTCAAACCCCCCCCCCCCCCCCCCTCCCACCTTCATCAGATGTGGGATCCTCAATGTGGTGCTCATATCGCTCACCAAGACCGCCAATTTTGAGCCCTTTGCGACATGGCCACCCTGAGGTAAACTTTCCTGGAAGGTGGCCTGCCTGGTGGGCCTTGTATCCTCCTACCCGGAGGGCGAGGGCAAGCTATAGGCCCTGTGTGGCATATCCACCTTATACCAGGTTCTATTCGAACAGGGTTGTGCTTTGCTGTACTTGTCACAACACCCAGGTTTCCTCTCGAAGGTGGTGTCTCGCTTGTACCACCTCAATCAGGAGGTGGTCCTCCCCATCCGTTTTTCCCATGACCTCCGGCCGGTAATGGCAGAAGTCGTTTCTGCATACGTTGGATTGGTACGAGGGCCCTATCCTAATCCTATCATACGCTGACACCAGCCCCCTGCCAAGCTCCTCAACGCTTTGTCTCTTATAACCCAGCAGCCCTGGGGCTACCCTGTGACCAAGTGAACACCTGTCCACTTGGGTGGCAGACTGTATTGCCCTCGCTTTCATGATCGAGTTGACCTTTCCATACGAGCACCGGATCCTGCTCATCGTGCAATGGCTATGTTCCAACCTACGCGTCAGTGGCCCGTTGGATCAGGAAATTTTGTAAAGCCACATATGTGGTCTTCAGTGCATATGGTTTGGGCAAGCTCACTGACTGCCTCGATAGTGAGTCCCGCAGCGGACAGTGCCTTGTTGGCCATGCTAGTAATCCGACCAGCATTCTCGGTGCTATAGGCAACTCCGACCCTCCGAACCTTCTGTGTTCAGGACCTAACTGGAGCTGATGGTGATGGTGGATGCTGGGGTCTGCATATTCCCTTGGTATAAAAGGCCCCCCACCCTTTGCAACCCTCACGGCCTCCGCTATTTGGTAGCAGTTGGTCGGGTCGTTGGTTCAGTCCCGCCCGGAAGCCTGGAGCTAGGAGTCCCATATGTGACGATTGACTTCTTCTTGTCCCTGGAGAAAAGCGTAGTTACTCACTTGTAACAGGTGTTCCTCCAGGACCAGCAGGAATTCAGTCCTCCCTATCCTCCCTCCTTTACCTTTTTCAACCTTTGCCTTACGCTATGTCACTCTGACTAAACAAGATGGCGCCCTTGGGCGGGAAGAGCGACCATGCATGTGTGGTAGCATTCCCCTACGGCTCTTCTCTGAAAGATGGGGAAATGCATCCGCATTGGGGCTCTGTCATCACCCAATGTCAACCCTATGTGAGGACTGAATCCCTGCTTTCCCTGGGGGTAACACCTATTACCGGTGAGTACACTATGCTAGTTACATTAACCCCGTTCCACTCCATTCATTAATTTATAGGAAACCTCCTCTCATCATCCTCCCCTCAGCCTTTTCTTTTTCTAGTTGAAGCAGGTCCCCAGCCTTTGAAGCCTCTCCTCACAGTGGTATCCTTATCATCCCCTTGACCATTTTGGTCGCTCTTCTCATGTACCGTTTCTTATTCTGCTAAATCCTTTTTAGATCATGGGCAAGTCAGACATTTGTACACAATATTCCAGGTTTGCAGTCACACCATCGAAATAACAGGAGCATTATAATAAATTTCCTTGATTTTATTCTCCATTCGTTTTTTGTTATGATTCCTAGCATTCTATTTGGTTTCTTGGCTGCAGCTGCACACTGGGTGGAGGGGTGTTTCCAACGGATTATCCATGACACCCCAAACTTTTTTCATGGCTGGGTGTTTCCTAAGGTGGTTACTTTTTCCATTCATGTTGTGTAAACCCTAGTTCAGATTGTTCTTTCTTAGGTGCATACCGTTGCACTTGTCAACATTAAATTTCATCTGACATTTGGATATGTCAGTCTTCCAATTTATCAAGGTTCTCTTGCACTTTTTCACACAATCCTGTTTCTTTTAAGCAACTTTGAATAATTTTGTGTCATCTGCAAATTTGAATCAACTCACTCGATTATTCCTATTTCCATATCATATATGAAAACGATACCAAGCAGCAGGCCCCAGCACAGATCCCTAGGAATATTCCAGTATTCACCTGTCTCCATTGAGAAAATTGGCGACTTAGCCCTACTTTCTCTGCTTTCTATCTTTTCAACGTTTGTTATTTAGTGCTGGCAATTGGTCGACATCATGGCGACCCTCGGCAGAGTTGACCTAAGCTGTGTTTCGGTCTTCAGTCATAGAAAGAGTGGCATCCAGAACTGCTGTGTAGTCTATTGATCCATCTCATTGCTGGCCTTCCTCCTTTTGTTTTGGACCCTTTTACCTTGCTAAGCATGATGGTTTCTCTAAGGATCTCTCTTTGGCATGATGCGTCCAAAGTATTAAAAAAGTCGAAGTCTTGTCATCTGAGCTGCTAAAGAAAGTTTAGGTTTGACCCTCCTTTAGTACTGACTTGGTTTGTTTCTTTCGGCAGTCCATAGGATACACCGTATTTGTTGCCAGCATCGGAATTCAAAGGTTTTCTTTCTGTCTATCTTTTTCACTGTCCAACCTTCACATCCATATGACGTGTTGAGAATACCATGGCTTGGGATGAGTCCCAAACTCTTTGTGTGGAGTAAAGACATTTCTGCTCTTGAGAATCTTGTTTAGGTCCTTCATAGAGCCATTTCTGCCAAAAGCAATGGATGGTCGGATTTCTTGACTGCTTGTTGTTTCTTTCATGATAGTTGATCCAATTAGGTCGTTGTCCACTATTTCAATTTCTTCTCCATCAAATGATGAACTTATGGATTTCGCCAATTGTCAGAATCTTTGTCTTCTTTACATTAAGTCAAGGCCCACTTTGCGACTATGTTGCCTTGATCGTGAGAAGCCCATGTTTCAGATCGTCTTTTACTTTCAGCCCGTAATATGGTATCATCAGCAGAGCGAAGGTTGTTTAGGAATCTTCCACCAGTCTTCACACCCTCGGTTTTCCTTCGTACAGTCCCTTCTTCTCTGATGATTTGTTCTGCATATAAATTAAAGAGGTAGGGGGAAAGTATGTATCCTTAATCTAGCAGCTTTGCTGATTTTAACCATTCTGTTTCTCCTTGTTCCGATTGAACTGTTGCTTCTTGATCATTGGTAAGGTTGTGCAAGAGAACGATCAACGTGTTTCTGTTATACCCATGCTTCGTAATGTGGCCTATAGTTTCTCATGATTTAACACAATCAAAAGCTGTACTCAGTAAAACCCATATAGATATCCTTAGTTATTCTTTAGTCTTTTCAAGGCTCCTCCTCCCATCTGTGGTGATTTCTCTTGTTTCTTGCCCTTTTCCCCTGAACCCTGCTTTGCACTTCGGGCAGATCTCCAGGAACAAGCAGGAATAAGTCCTCACATATGGGTACGTCGGTACCGACGGAGCCTGCTGCGGGAAAGCTCCCCAGCTTTCCCAGAAGGAAAGCTTTTGGGGCCTCCCACGGCACATGCGTTCTGCCTTCCCGCCTTCCTGACCAGCTCTCCTCAGTTTCTCTTTTTCCGCTGAGCCAGCAGTTCGTGTTCCTGTCACCGCGGAAGACAGCTTGTTTTTAGTTTTTGTTTCTTTAGAGACCGCGTACCTGCCTTCCCCATATACCGAAACCGGTACCCAAAAGCCGGTCTCTCTCTTTCTTTGCTTTTAAAAAAAAAAAAAAAAATCTTTTTTCTGCACAACTTGGTGACTTCGGTTATGCCTCTCAGGCCTACACAAATTCTCCTCATGGAGCAAAACCAGCCCCTGGTTTTAAGAAGTGTCACCAAGTGCAGTGCTGTTATTTCTGTCAGACACCCATGAATGGTGTCTTACGTGTTTGGAACCTGACCACTCCATTCCGGACTGCCCATCCTGCTCCCAGATTGTCTAAACGTGGGTTGCAGAACCGGGCCAACACAATTCCATGTGCTGTTTGCTTACGATAATCCAGCATCACAGTCATCCAGGTCTTCCTCTCCGGATGGATCTCAGGTAACCAAACCCTCTGTGGGCAGGTCCTCAAAGAGCAAATCTCCTTCAAAGCATCGCGAGGCTCTCTCTTTTGAGTCTGAGGATCCTGCCCCAGCCAAACAACCGCCGCGGGAAGCTCTGGCTTCCAAAGCACCATCTATGGGGTTACAGGTTGACATCGATGGCACGGCCTCGCCTGAATCACCTGTTGGACTATCTGGGGTACCGGCCCATACCGTTACCGATATCCCAGCAGCAGGTGGCGTCTATGAGCAATACATGTTCAGACCATGCAGCAGGCCATGATGGCTTTTATTTAATGCGGCGACGCCCTCGTTACCCGCGTTCAGCGGTACGCGGGTCCGGTTCCTGTATCGTCTCCCATACTGGAACCGCGACCACATCGACTTCCCAACGCATATCAGTTCCTGCATTGCCGGATCCGTGTTTTCACCCGATACCGATCCCATACCTGGTACGCCCGATGTCGATACCCGATCGGTATGCGTATCGTGCGTTGGAAGCAATGAAAGATTCTCCAGGACCAAGCAGGAAGTCAGTCCTCACATATGGGTGACGTCGGCGCCGAGGCGGAGCCCTCGCAGGAGCCAATTTTCCCCAGACGTTCACAGAAAGCCTTTTGGAATTGGCAGCGCGCCTGCGCGATCCGCCTTCCCCCGCCCAAGGGTGCCATCTTAGTCCAGTCTTCTTTTTTTCCGCGGAGCCCTACAGACGTACCCATCGTGTCCCCGCGAAAAAAGTTGATTCTTCGTGAGTTTGGACTCGTTTTTCAATTCGGTTTCGACGCCGGTCAGTTTCCCTGACCCGGACGTCGCGACGGCCGTGGCGAGTCCTTCCCTATTTTTTCGGGTTTTTCTGGACTTTTGTTCAAGTTTCGTTTTTCGGTTTTTCACTGGCAGTCCGCGGTCCTTTGACCTTCCAGGGGCCCTTTTTCCCCCGATTGGCTGCCAGTTGGTTTCAAGCGGGGTTTCAGTGTGACAGAAACATGTCACTCACTGACACACACCATATTAGCCTCAGCTGCCTACGCCCGGATCATGAAGAAATGATCCTGTGGAGGCCGTGGCAAAATGTCCTCCCAAGCGTTGATGAGTCGGCGGCATGTCAGCGGGATAGAAGCTTCGCTGACCCCAGCCGTACCCGGACCTCGTCGGAGGCCTTCGGCATCCAGAGGCTTCCAGCTCTGAAACATCGCCGAAGCTCCTCCGACAGGGGTTCTCCCGCCAGAGACCCATCGACGGAAGACAAAACCCGCGAGGGCGGCGTCGGTGGAACGCTCCTGGCTCCGCGCGGGCCATGTCGCATAGCCCCGACAAGCCGTCACCGGGTCCTTTGGATCAAGGAGCACCTCCCGAAGCGACCTCCCGTGGAGTCGGAGTATCCTGCTCGGGTAAGTCCTGTGGTCCTCCTGGACTCGCCTCCGAGAGGTTCCCGAACTCGGGCCCGACGCCGTCCGGGGCCCGAGTCGTGGGACTGCTGGGTCACCTGAGGTCGGACTCAGGTTTGACGGCCTTGGAGAGCAGACTATCTTGCCTTCATGTACCAGCAGCGGGCACTGATCACTATCCTCGCTGGCTGCCGCTGCCCCGACCGCCGGGGACGTCGACGTCTAAGTCGACCCCGGAGACCGAGCCGATCCTTGGCGTCCATTGCGAACTCGAGTCGATTTCCCTCGGTCGAGGTCACCCTCGGCCTCCCGTTCGGGACCGAGGTCGTCGCCGGCCGACTCCCTTGGCGTCCGGGGCGGGGGCCGACGCCTCCGCCTGCCCGAGCCGGACCCCACTGATTCCTCCTCGGAGTCGATCTGGTCGTCCTGAAGAGGAGGAGTCACCTGATTCCTTTCGGACTCTGTGTGTCCCCTCAGGACTCACCTGAGTCCGAACCTCGGAAACAGTCCCCTCCGGAGGAGTCCCTTTTCTCGGACTTCGTCAGGGATATGGCCAAGGCTTTTGGCCTTCCCGGCTGATCCCGAGGAGGAAGCCTCGAGCCGAATAGCTCGACGCCCTTCCGTACGACTCTCCCCGCACGGGAGCACTTTAACTGAACCGGTGCTCCCATTCTGGAACGACTACTCTTCCGCATGTGGGAGAGTCCGCCCCTCGTCGCCGGTATTGAGCAAGCGGTTCGATTCCATCTATCGAGTCCCGCAAGATTCCTGGCTTCCAAAAAGCACAGCTACCACACCATTCCATGGTATTGGAATCGTCACATTCATCGGCTGAAGACCCAGAAAATGCACTCCTCGGTGCCCCCTGGCAGGGAGGCCCGTAACCTGGATGGCCTTGGTAATAAGTGTTTCCCTGGCTCTATGCTGGCTTGTCGTGTCCAGACCTACCAGCTAGACATGGGCATGTATCTCCGAGATCTGGCTAAAGATCTAGCCGGATTCTCTGCTGGACTTGTTCCGAGGAACCTTTGGCGGAGGTTCCTAGCCTTAACATCTGGTATGCTGGAATGCGCCCAATTCCATGTCCCGAGCAGCCTATGATGTCTTCGAAGCATCGGCTCGTGTGGCCTCAGCCGACTAAAAAAAAACATCGGTGCCCGCCGACAGGCGTGGCTTCAGTCGTCTGACCTTAGGAGCCTTGGGTGCATGACAAGTTTGGGTCGATGTCCCCTGCAGAGGTGAGAACCTCTTTGGCAAGCCCATGGCTGAAAATGCTGCACAAATCGAGACGGAGACTCTCACCAATTACCAGGCTTTCTAGGAAGACCTCCGCCCCTTCCCAGAAAAAGAAGCTCTCGGGGAAAAAATTCCTTTTACCCGAGAAAGGCGGCTGTCCTACAAACAACTACCCCCACATATCAGGGCCCCTCCAGCTCCCCACCAGGGTCATCAGGCCAAGGGACGGCGTAACGGGTTCCCGTAGGCAGCAAGCCCCCAAGCCTGCACCACCACCCCCTGCTCAGCATGGTGGTGGGTTTTGACTTCCGCTGCATAGCCTCTCCCCCTCAGCCTGGTCCCTCCCAGCACCGGAGGCCGGCTTGTTCACTTCGCCCACAGGTGGTCCAACATCAATCGTCAGATGCCTGGGTGCTTCAAGTCGTGCGAGAAGGATATCTTCTCCACTTCCATCGGTGTCCCTCCCTCTTATTTTCCGGGAGAACCTCCGCGACGTCCCTCTGCACAGGGACTTACTCCTTCATGAGTTTAGCAAGTCTTCTTCCGGACCAGGCTGTGAAACCAGGTGCCCCCACCACATGAGATGTCAAGGCTTTTAATTCCAGGTATTTCCTAATACCAAAAAGGACAGGAGGCCTAAGACCCATCCTGGACTTGCTCAACCTCAACAAGTTCCTTGTGCGTGAAAATTTCAAGATGCTTACCCTTGGAATCCTTCTGCCCTAACCTCCAGCAGGGAGATTGGCTATGCTCCCCTTGGATCATAAAAGGATGCCTACACGCACATCCGCATCCACCCAACCAACCGCCAATACCTAAGGTTTGTGGTGGCAGGAATCCCTACCAGTACAGAGGACTGCCCTTTGGCCTGTCCTCCCCACCGCGATTCTTCACAAAATGTCTCCGCCGTGGTGGCGGCTCTATTTCAGCTTCAATTCACGGCCTCTATGTTTGTCCGTACCTCGACGACTGGGCTCCTCCGAGCGTCGTCCCCTCCCATCCGGCAGTCACCAATGCCACACACCGCACGGTGACTCTTCTGCAATACTTTCTTTGTCCTCAACGTTGCAAAGTCCACTTTTGCTCCCCTCACAGGATCTCGAGTTCATCGGCGCCAGGACTGCACACTGTCCTCATGCTCTAGCTTTCCTGCCTCTCGACAGGGCTCAATGGCTCATGGGACCTAGCCGACCGTTTTACCGCAGCCATTCCCTGGTCTCCGCCATGTGCTTCCTTAGACTACTTCGTCCATATGGCTTCCACCGTCCACGTGGACCCCCAAATGCTCTCCTTACTTTGCTGCCGTCTTCAATGGTGGCCTTCGCAAGCCGTTGCAACAAGCCACCGGGCGGGCTAGATAGCCTACTTAGTGCGCCTCTCCAGAACCGCTGGCCTCTTCCCTACGGTGGTGGCTTCATCGGCTGAACCTGGTGCTCGGAAATGCCTTTTCAGTCGCCTCAGCCGACTCACGTGCTGACGACCGATGCTTCCCTCCTGGGCTGGGGCGCTCATTGCCAGGGGGCATGTACGTAAGGTCTCTGGACGCGCGTGGGAATCTTCTCACAGATCAACTTCCTGGAGCTCCGAGCTATTCGTCTGGCGCTCAAGGCTTTCTTCCCCCCTGACTTCTCACCAGTCCGTACTTGTCCATCACGGACAATCAAGTTGCCATGTTCTACGTGAACAAGCAGGGCGGCACGGGCCTCCTTCCTTCTCTGCCGAGAAGCTCAAAAGCTCTGCTCTTGGGCCGTCCAGTCACGGCATTCTTTCTCTTCTTCTCAAAGGCCAGATTTATCTCCCCAGGGTTTTACTATTAATTACTCCCAGGCCAGGAGAATTGGCCTGGCGGGACAAAACTCAGCAGGATACTCCAGCCAGAGCAGAAACGAGTGGCGTCTGGATCCCTTGGTAGTTCCAGAAACTCTTATCCTGAAGTGGGGCCTCCCCACGATAGGATCTCTTTGCCAGTCCCTCTCAAACCGGCAACTTCCTCGCTTCTTGCTCGCGTCAGCCACATCCCCTTCGGGTAGCGGCAGATGCATTTCTGCTCTACATGGCTCGGGAAAACCTTCTCTATGCTTTTCCTCCCATCCCGCGTGCGTCTCCCGAACTCTGTTAAAGCCGAGTTCTCCGGGGACAAAGCGTCCATGATCCTGGTGGCGCCTCGCTGGCCCAGACAGCCGTGGTTTCCCACTCCTGTTGGCAATTAGCGGTGGAGGATCCGTTCGCCTCTGGGGTTTCAAAACCGGATAACTCCTACCCTCTAACACAGGATCAGGGGTCTCTGCCTACACCCCAACCTCAGGAATCTACTCAATCTAAAATGGCCATGGCGGCTGAAAGGGGTAGTCCTTGCTCCCCTTCTCCTGCCCGCGGAGGTGGAAGAGGTCGTCCTAGCTTCTCGGCGACCTTCTACCCGCAAATGCTACGTCCTTAAATGGCGTCGCTTTTCCGTTTGGTGTGTACAGCAGTCTCAGGATCCCTTCTCCTGCTCGGTGTCGGTGATCTTGCAGTACCTGCTCTACCTCTCTAACATGGACTTAAGTCCAACTCCGTCAAAGTTCACCTCAGTGCTCTTTCAGCACACCATGTGCCGGTGGACGGCAGACCTCTTTCCAGCGACCCTCTTGTAGCACGGTTTCTCCGAGGTCTCCTTCTACTAAAACCACCTCTGCGCCCGCCAGCGCCTGACTGGGATCTGAATGTGGTTTTACAGCGGATCACCTGTCCGCCTTTTGAACCGATGGCTACCTGTTCTCTGCGTTTTCTTTCGTGGAAAACCTTATTCCTGATAGCCCTCACTTCCGCTAGACGCGTAAGTGAATTGCAGGCCCTCGTGTCTGATCCTCCCTTCAACCGGTTCTACAAAAATAGGGTAGTCCCTACGGACTCACCCAACATTTCTTCCAAAAGTTGTCTCCCCTTTTCACATCAATCAGGAGGTGGTACTTTTCCAACCTTTCTATGTCCCAGGCCTACAGCTCTCCAGCCAAAAAGGAGGGCTGAAACGAGTCCTGCATACCCTGAGACTGTAGAAGGGCATTGAACTTCTAACCTTGACCGATAGCGCGTGAGCACCGTAAAGCTGCTCAGGCTTTTTGTGTCTTTTGACCCAATAAATTGGGGCTCCCGGTCTCGTCCAAGCGGACCCTGTCCCATCTGGGTTGCTGACTTGTATCGCTTGGGCGTATGGGGCAGCCGGACTCTCTCTTAGAAAGTCGAGTCACGGGCTCATTGTGTTCGGTGGTCGAAGTCTACGTTCAGTGGCCTTACCTCTCCCGGGCTCTCCCTCGTTTCCGCTTTTGGCAGACATCTGCCGGGCCCCGCTACTTGGTCTTCGAGCCAGACTTTTGTCGGTCTCATTACTGTCTCGAGAGGGAGTCCCCGCAGTGGACAGTTGCTTTCGGACAGGCAGTCCTCCGAAATCCTACTTTCGAGGTTTGAGCAACTCCTACCACCCATCTTCATCCGGATGGGGGCCTACCGGTGCGGGGGTGGGGGGCTAATAAGTCAGGCGCCGAAGATTCCATCCTTCTGTACTGCCGGAGCTCGAGGGGAGCTAAACCCCATTTATTTGTGCTTAGGGTCTCCGGATAGCCTTAAGCCTTGCGGAGTGCCCCTATGAGGTGTGGGAGGACTGAACTTTCCTGCTGGTGGTCTGGTAGAACGCGTAGGTAAGCTACTCCAAACCTGTAACAGGTGTCTACCTCCAGGAGCAGCAGGAATCAGTCCTCACAACCCTCCCTCCTCCCCGTGGAGTTGCAATCATTCTGCTTAAGTTTTTGCAAATTTTTATGCTGTCCTTTTTAGCTATGTCCATCAGACTGGCTAAGATGGCACCCCTTGGGCGGGAAGGCGACCGGATCAGCATGCGCGCTTGCAATTCCAAAGGCTTTCTGTGAAAGCTGGGGAAAATTGCTCCGCGAGGGCTCCGTCGGCGCCGACCATCACCCATATTGTGAGGACTGATTCCTGCTGCCTCCTGGAGAACAACCTGTTACAGGAGTAACTACGCTATCCAAACTCTTGCATTCTTCCTTGTAGAGATTTTGACTCCTCCTGAGGACTCGTGATGAGCTGTCTACTAGTGTCTTCAATGAACGGACCCCGTCTTCCCCAGAAGAGGAGAATGTCTCCCACCAGAGGATGTTGTTCCTTTCAAGACTTCATTATTGTGAACTAGCTAAAGGACCTTTTCTATTACCACATCCTCTGAAAAAGAACCTAGGTCAAAGAAATTGGATATCTTTAGGATACCCTAAGGTATCCTAAAGAGGCAGTCACCCTGCCTATCCCATGAAATCCTTTCAAGAACACTTGAATGGACCTATATGGGGAGGCCCTCCTCTACAACGTTGTCTCCTTTATTTCTCGTAGGTTGGACAACCATGTACCGGTCCCCTCCCTTTTTTTTCTCCCTGGTTTCAAAAGACCTCAGTTGCCTCACCATCCCATTGTGGTGAAGTCTGCACTGAACAAAGATTGAGTACCAAAAAGGCACCTCTTTCTACCCCTCCAGGAACGGAAAATGTAGGACCCCCTAGGAGCTCTTTTGGCAAGAAAATTTTTCCAGGCCTACCATGCTTATAGCCAGGATTAATTCTTACAGTCTGTATATTGGGCATGGTTCTCAGGGAAACTTTCGCCCTAAAGATACAACTTTTGCCTCCTTTATCCCTGAGGATAGAAAAGAGGAGTTCCTGAATCGTTGTCCCAGTCCTAGTCCCATACACCTCTGGGTTCCCAATCTATCCAGCAAAGCTTTGGAAGAACATGAGAAACTCTCACCTTTTTGTGACAATCATCTGTATAAGTCTCCGGTGCCAGCCAGCCCCGATGCCACCATTCAGGCCCCTCAGTCTCCAAGGCAGCAGCTGGATAGTTGGGAGGCCCGGGGGTTCTCCGGGCTCACAGGAGAAACAATTGGGTCACCTTAGTTTAATGGGCTTACATTTAGTCTGTTAGTTAATTTTGACAATCTGTTTCTTTCAATTGGGAGCACTCCAGCTTCTTTGGCTCTGAGGTCCTCCCGTCCTCCGCTTCTCCATCTCCTCCCTTCCCTCCCTCCCTGCACCCTGACTTTTCGGTTCGGGGCAGAGCTTATTGGGCTGTTAGGGGCTTCCGGCTGTTTCGCGAAGTTTTGACCTGAGGACACGGTCAAGCTCCGGAGGGGTAACTCTGTCTTCGGGGAGAGCCGGCGGCCACGCGGAAGGACTGTGCCTGCTAGCGCGTCTCGGCCTTGCTCCTACCCCCCCTTCTCTGTCTTCTAGCCGCTGTCCAGGACCGCTCCGGTGAGTTTCCCTTGGGGGGGGGGGAAACCGGGGGGTGTTTCCCTTGTGGCTGGGTCGGGAGTTCCTCACGAGCACCTGCGGGGCCGTCTTACCGAGCCTGAGGGGTGTTACTGTGCTCGTTTTTGGCAGGGTGCCAGCGGCTACTATATTAAGTTTTTCTTAGCGCGCTTTTCGCGCCGTCTTTTTTTCCCGATCGCGAGGGCCCTGCCGTCGTGGCGACGGCGCGGTTTTCTGCGCGGTGCCCGGATATTTTTTTTGTTTTTTGGGATTGCCGGGCTTTGTTCTACTGGGCTTTCGGGTTCAGCTCCTTAGGGAGAGTTTTGCAGCATAACGGTGCAGGCATACTCCCTGATTTCGCAGCCACAGCAGTTTTTCAGCTTTGGGGTCCCTCTCTGTGCCCTCAGACGTTTTTGGTGGGAGCGTGCATTTTTTCGGGTGTCCCGGGCCCTTCTCTTTTCACCCAGGTTTTCTATTGAGACAGTAGTGTTCAGCATTGCCCTCACCAAACCCCTTTGCAATTGTGTGTGGGACCACAGGGAAGAAGGGCACAAGTGCCAAGGGGTCGCTGCAAAGATGAGTTGTAGCGCGGGGAGGCCCTCGTCAGGGGAAGCTGGATAACCCCCCCTCGCATAGGCCCAGCTCCGGACCGGCCAGGACCACCGGGCCAGAGGCTGTCGCCTGTCGCGCATGCCGGGGACCTGGCCAGGAGGAAGTCCGCATGCCAGGAACATCTTCAGGTTTGGGCATGCGACCGGGCTTCTCCCATATGGTGTTGCCCAATGAGCTCCTCTGCACCATCTTTCTTACCAAACAGTTTGTAGGCACGGTCTTCAGCATTTTGGCTTTTAGTAGTTTGTTGCAGGCAGGTTTGCCGCAGCGGCCTCCAGCGCGAGCCGGTGTAAGTTAAACGTCCGGCGTCCCCGACGTCGGTCCATCCTCCCCGTGGTTAGGAGCAAGAAGGCTCGGTGGCGACGACTACCCTAGGGGCAACCTCTCCGGACGATGTCGGAGAGCCCTCTGTAAGATGAGGGTGCCCACCCAGTGTCAGTTTGCGAGAGGACGAGTTAGAAGGAGCGGCGAGATCCCTGAAAAGGACGGAATCCAGGATACGCGGTTTAGTGCCGAGTTTTTTCGTACCCAGAGAGAGGAACTGCCATCCCTACATGGTAGCATAGGGCTCGCTCAAGACGCACTTCAACATGCCGGAGGCCATGCGGCTGCCGGAGGACTGAGTCCATTGGAGGATCCGCTGAATGATGCAGGTGTTCCGGGGAAAACTCGGGGGGGAAAGAGTGCGTTCTAACAAGCGTATATATCCCTTTTATCCACGCTGGGGGTAGTGCACATGGGGGTTTCAGGAGATGATTCAGGAGGAATGGAAATGTCCCCCCGAAGCAGCCCTTGAAAGGCGCCAGAGTGATGGCCCATTTTGTACCCTTTATTGGACCGGGCCAAGGAGGTTGTTTCAACCTCCCCAGGGTGGCAACACTGCCGGTTTCGGCAGTGACCCCAAGAAGACTACCATTCCTGTGGAGGGCAGCGCGGCGCTCAAAGGACGTTCAGGATAGAAAACTGGATGTCTTGCTAAGGCAAGTCTATTGATGTTAATGCTCTCTCCCTGCAGGCGGCCATACTGTGGCGCCTGGGTTTTAGTGGGCCTGCCTGCGTTGCGTCTCAGAAAGTGCAGGAAGGAGGCCAGGAGTCTCTTTTGGCAGGCGAAGCGGCATGTCTGGAGTCAGGGGCCGCTTACCTCTCGGACCTCCAGTACGACCCTTAATGCGGGGGCTGTCCAAGAGTATGGCCATCGGCTGGTGGCAGCACTGCGCTACATCTCTGGTTACGTAACTGGGTGCGCGCAGACACGTCGTCCAAGAGCGCGGTTGTGGTTGAGCAAGCTTGCCCTTTAAGGGGCGTCTGCCTTGTTCGGCGAGGACTTGGACAAAAAAGCTGGTCAAGGAGCTCGGGGAGTCCAAGGGAGGTCCGGTTGCCAGAGGACAAGCCCAGGGCCTCTTGGGAGCGGCCGCATCGAGTTCCAGGGGCGGCAGTAGTTGCGGGACCTTCGTTTCGCTTTCGTTCCCAAAGAGGTTCATTCCAGGGGGACAGAGGGGGCGTTTCCCCCTATAGAACCCAGGGTTTCCGGGTGGTTCCGGCGGAGCGGGCCGAGGCTTCGGTCTTAAAATGCCTCCCTCCTCCTCCTCTCTTAACCTTAAAAGCCACAATGAAAGTGAGGGGGGGCCAGTCGCCCACTCAACCACCCCCGGGTGGGAGGGACGTCTGCGGGGAGTTTCCTTCCAGCCTGGGCCCAACATTACGACGGATCAGTGGGTGTTGTGGAAAGTTGTTTCGCGAAGGTTACGCTCTGGAGTTTTTACGGTCCCGTGCGGGACTCCTTTGTGCTCTCCCCCGGCAGGATCTGTGGCAAAGCGGGCAGCCTATAAGGCAGACGGTACCGCGGTTACTGGACCTCAGGGCGATTGCGCCCGTGCCCGTAGATCAGTACTTTGCGGTCGATACTCCATTTATTTTTATTGTCCCAAAGAAGGACGGAGGTGTTTCGACACGATCCTGGATCGTCAAAGGAGCTCAACCAACCGATCGCTGTCGCTCCGTGTGTTCCCACTTTTCCATGGAAACGACCTGCGCTCCGTTCATAGTGGCGGTGCGACAGGGGTAGTATCTCACCTCCCCTGGACCTGTCCGAGGCTTACCTCCACATTTCTTAAATTCGGCAAGGGAGGCATCGGGCAGTGTTCTATCTCAGATTTGCAGTCCCGTTGCGGACATTTTCAGTTCCAGACTTTGCCCTTCTGACTAGCAAAAAAACCGGCCCCGCAGAGTCTTTACAAAGGTCGAGTGGTGGTGGTTGGCTAGCAGGCTCTGGCGAAAGGAAAGGACGCATTCCTCGTGCATCCTTATCTGGACCATTGGCTGATCCAGGCGAAATCGCACGAACGACAGCGTGCGGTGGCCACGGCCCGGGTAGTAGGCTTGCTGGCGAGCCTCGGTGGGATTGTCAATCTGTCCAAGAGCCATCTACAACCTTCCCCAAATCTGGAATATCTGGGGGCGCGATTCGATACGCGGAACGTAAGAGTGTTTCTTACCAGCCCACGGGCCTTGTAATTGCGGAATCGAGTTCAGAGAATTCCTCAGGCTCCCGGGGCCATCGCACGCGTGGCATTACCTGCAGTTGTTGTCAACATGGCTCGGCGATAGAGAGACTGTACCCTGGGCGTAGCTCACATGAGTCCCTTACAGAGGGCTCTGCTTCGCCGGTGGTCTCACCAGCGAGACCCCCCTCTCCTTCATTCCCGTTCCTCTCCCGGAAACTAGCGTGTCCTCAGAATGTTCGTCATCCCTTACTCTGGTTGTTGCTCCCCCAGTCGCTCGAGAGAGGGAAGCCCCTCGAAGAAAAACCACCGGACTGGTTGGCGGTGATGACCGATGTCCAGTCCGCTGGGTTGGGCTGGGACTCAATAACACCACACACCGGGAGGAAAAGCAGTCTATACGACAAAGATTAGGGTCGTTGTGGGCGGGCTGGGGGGGGGGGGGGAAAAAGGAGGAAAAATCAAGAAAGCGACCTGGGCGATAAACCGGGGTTGGAGCCTATAGAGCGGTGTCGCTGGCTTTGCAGGAGTTCCGGACGCTTCGCGCCGGGACAGCGGTCCGAGTGCTATCGGACAACGCGAGACGGCGGTACCGTACGTCAATCAAGCCAGGGCGCAAACAGCAGGTGCGTCCCTGGAGTCCGAGGCCGAAGCTCTGTGTACCTGGGCAGAGGCATGCCCTTCAGGTGAGTTGCTCAAGAAAATTCGGACAGCAGCCAAGAGTGTTCGGCAGGGGTAGACAACGTGGAGGCCGACTTCCTCATCCGGGTAAGAGTGGATCCCGGGGAATGGGTCCTGCATACCGAAGGGTTCGAAACTGGTTGTCCGACAGTGGGGCAGACCATTGTTGGATCTCTTGTAGACCTTTGCGTCGGCGAAGTGCAACCGTTTCTTTCAGGCAGACGCAGGGAACGGATGTCGGATGGCTTGGATTCTCTCTTGCAGATCTGGCCATAGGAGCAGCTTCGGTTATGTTTCCTCCTCTCCCCTCCGTTTGCT
This sequence comes from Ichthyophis bannanicus, assembly GCA_033557465.1. Taxonomy (NCBI): domain Eukaryota; kingdom Metazoa; phylum Chordata; class Amphibia; order Gymnophiona; family Ichthyophiidae; genus Ichthyophis; species Ichthyophis bannanicus. Next base: position 1,175,011,876 of record CM066031.1, read on the forward strand.
GATCGGCCGGGTTCAGAACAAAAAGAGTAGATGGTTGCTGGGGGCCATGAGTCCAAAAACGGAAAAAATAAACAAAAAAAAAATAAGAATCTTGATTGCGGCCGGATTGGAGGCCAACGGCGTCCTTTGTACGGGGACATCATGGTGCGGTTGCAATTGTGGGACCAGCCCGGGGAAAAAAAAGGGGGGGGGGGGGAAAAAAGGGGGAGGGGGGGGGAAATGGCGTCTCCCCGACCGAAATGGGATCTGTTGCCATCTGGGAGCCGCTGGTCATAGCCTCACGGGGTTCGATTCGTCTCTTACGGCTTGGCTCTTGAAAGGGCACGTTTTATGACCGCCCGGGGGTATTCTCCGGCGGTTATCTCTACCTTAGTCAAGTCCAGGAGGCGTTCCACTTCGTTGTCCTATGTCCGCATTTGGAGGATTTTTGAGGCCTGGTGTGGTGAGCGGCATTACCAAGCGTTACGAGCTTCCCTCCCGCAAATCCTGGAATTTTTGCAACTTATTTATTTATTTATTTATTTTATTTATTTATTTAACAATTCTTTTATACCGCGCTATTACAATCAGTGCGGTGTACATTGAACAAGAACATACTACAATGCATACAAGTAACATACTACAATGCATACAAGTAACATGGTTTCGAAAAGGGGTTGGCAGCGGCTTCGTTGCAAGTCCAAGTGGCTGCTTTATCTTGTTTCAGAGGCAGGCTGGCGGGTCAGTCGCTTGGGGTCCAGCGGGATGTAAAGCGATTTCTCCGAGCGGTTTCTCTTGCTAGGCCTCCGACCCGTCCAGTCTTTCCCAAATGGAGTCTTCCCTTTGTTTTGGAGGCCTTAGTGGGGGAGCCCTTTGAGCCGCTGGCTAGGGCGTCGCTCAAGGATATTACTCTGAAGGTGGTCTTCCTCGTGGCGGTGTGCTCGGCTAGGCGTGTTTCCGAATTGCAGGCTCTTTCCTGTAGGGAGCCCTATCTTTCCTTCTTTCCGTCTAAAGTGGTGTTGCGGCCGGTGCCGGCGTTTCTCCCGAAGGTAGTCTCGGCATTTCATATTAACCAGGCGATTTCCCTGCCGGTCTTGCGCGAGGATAGCGGTGGTTCTTCAGCTACTCGGTTTCATCGGTTGGATGTCCGAAGAGTTTTACGGAAGTATCTCAAAAGGACGGAGTCCTTTCGGAAGTCAGACAGACTCTTTGTGCTTTTCGCAGGGCCGAAAAAGGGTGAAGCGGCCTCTAAAGCATCTATTGCTCGCTGGATTAGAGAAGCCATTGAGTCGGCTTATGTGTTGAAGGGCAGAGTCGTGCCAAATGGGGTAAAAGCACATTCTACGCGGGCTCAGGCTGCCTCCTGGGCGGAGGCTCGTTTAGTTTCGCCAGTGGAAATCTGCAGGGCAGCGACTTGGTCGTCCCTCAATACTTTTGCTAGGCACTACCGTCTGAATGTTCAGATGGCGGAGGAGACCTCTTTCGGATCAGCGGTTCTTCAGGCTGGTTTGCCAGGTCCCTCCCGTGTAAGTGTCTTTCACTGCTCTGGTATGGACCCAGAGGTTATGGGACTAGACTGGGACACTATCAGGAAGGTTAAATTAGACTTACCTGCTAATTGTAGTTCCTGGAGTGGAACAGTCTAGTCCCATATCCCCCCCAGAGTTCCTGGGCAAACACATGTCCGGATTGGCTCAGTTTCACAGGTAAGCTGGGCTTGCTTCTTGGTTATGTTGGGTCTGTGCCTTACTTCACGCAGGGGGTTGGAATGCTCCCACTTTCTCTTAAGCGCAATAATGGGTTGGGAGTTTCTTGCCCTCAATTACTATTTTACTGTTATCACTAATGTTTACTATAGTCTTTTGGCTTACTTGTTTCTCCGGTGAGGCTTCTTTGTCAATAGGTTACTGGTGGCATGGGGCTGGCACCGGAGACTTATACAGATGATGTCACAAAAAGGTGGAGTTTCTCAGTCTCCAAGCTGCTGGATTGGATTGGGAACCCAGAGGTTATGGGACTAGACTGTTCCACTCCAGGAACTACAATTAGCAGGTAAGTCTAATTTAACCTTCATTTCCTCTGATAAAAAAACTGCTAGATGTTTCCTAAGTTCGCCAACAGAGCAGCTTTTTTGATTCGTTTTTGAGGGTGCCGGTAGAGCTTCGGCATTGCTAGTGCAGCCCGACGACTTGCTTGGCTCCAGGCCGCTGACCTAGAACCTGGGTCCTGGATGGCTGTATTACGCGGGAATCTGCCCTGTAACAGGTGAGAACTTATTTGGTACGGAACTGGCAAATTAAAGCACCCAAATGTGATGCCGAAAATGCTACCATGGATAGACGTTCTAAGTCTAACTCTGCTCCTGCCAAGACAAAAGTCTTTCAAGAGGCCTTTACTCCAGCAAGAAGGCCAGATTTTCCACAAATACTGGCCAACAATCTTCTCAGCCTCGCTTTGCTACTAAACGTCAGCAACCTAAACAGGCAAAGTCAAAGCATGCAGTGTTCTACCACTCCTCAGCAGGCTCAACCCCCTCAGGGGTTTTGACTTGCCCCTCGAGAACGTAACATTTCTGGCTCTAGAACAACCAGAGCCCCTCACCATTCCCGGAAGGTTAGCTCACTTTGCTCCCAGATGGGAGCAAATCACATCAGAGCAATGGACCCTCTCTATCATCAGAAAGGGCTACAAACTTCATTTTTCCAACCTTCCTCCATATACCATGGTGAGGCACTTCAATTCTCCCCCATTTTCCTCCTGGACCTGTTGGATCAGGAGGTCTCTTCTCTCCTTGCCCAAGGGGCCATAGGAGAGGTTCCTCTTCTTCAACAAGGGACAGGATTCGACTCCCCTTATTTTCTCCTAACAAAGAAGACAGGGGGATTCAGACCTATCCTAGATCTGAGAGAATTGAACAAATTTCTGTACAAGGCGAAATTCAAAATGCTTTCTCTAGGCATTCTCCTTCCATACCTTCAGAGTCAGGATTGGCTTTGTTCTCTAGATCTCAGATGCTTACACACATATACTCATCCACCCATCCCACAGAAAATATCTAAGATTTCTGTTTCAGGGAAAACATTTCCAGTACAGAGTACTTCCCTTCGGTCTAGCCTCTGCTCCAAGAGTATTCACCAAATGCATGGCAGTTGTTGCCGCATTTTCTAAGAGGTCTGGGAATTTTTGTATTCCCATATCTGGACGACTGGCTCATCCGAGCTCCATCTCAGTCAGAGGCCCAGATTTCCCTGGACCGCACAAGGCACCTTCTGCAGTATCTGGGACTGGTGGTAAACCTTCCCAAGTCTCAACTAACCCCTACTCAGTCTCTAGAATTCATAGGGGCCCAGTTGGACACCACCACTGCAAGGGCCTACCTGCCTCAAGTCCGGGGCCAACGTCTGCTGTGCTTGGCCTCCCAAGCTCAGTCCAGCAGTCACTTGACAGCCAGAGAAATGCTGCAACTTCTGGGCCACATGGCCTCCACGGTACACGTGGTGCCCTACGCTCGTCTTCACATGAGAGCAGCTCAATGGACCTTGGCCACCCATGGTCTCAAGCATCAGGAGCGCTCTCTGACCAATACTCACCTCAAAGCGTCTGTTTTGGTCCCTCCAATGGTGGATGTCCACCAAGAATCTGTTGTTGGGGGCCCCCTTCCAACCTTTGTTGCCCCAAGCAACCCTCACAACAGATGCCTCCCAAACAGGGTGGGGAGCCCATCTACAATCCCTCTCCACTCAGGGTACTTGGTCTCCGCAGGAGACCACCCTTCACATCAACCTCCTGGAACTGCGAGCAATCTTCTTTGCCTTCAAAGTCTTCCATACCCTCCTTGTCAACCTGACCGTCCTAGTTCAGACAGACAATCAGGTGGCCATGTTCTACGTAAACAAACAAGGAGGGACAGGCTCTCTGTCGCTTTGCAACGAAGCTCTCAGATTATGGGCCTTCGCCAGAGAGCATCAAATTCATCTTCTGGCAGTATATCTTCCAGGGGTTCAAAACTCTCGGGCAGACAGACTCAGTCGAGTTCTGCTCCCACACGAATGGTCCCTATATATGGACCAGATAGGCAAAATCTTTCAGGAATGGGGAACCCCGGACATAGACCTCTTTGCAAGTCCGTGGAATGCCAAACTTCCCCGGTTCTGTTCCAGGACTCCGTGTCAGGAAGCTCAGGCCAACGACGCCTTCCTCCTGCATTGGGGTCAGGAATTCCTATATGCCTTTCCACCCATTCCTTTGATTCCCAAGACTCTGTTCAAACTCCAGAGGGATCACGGATCCATGATCCTCATAGCTCCATGCTGGCCACGCCAAGTGTGGTTCCCTCTACTTCTGAATCTCTCCCAGGGACCCTCCCTGGACCTGGGAGCTGCGCCAGACCTTCTCTCTCAGGAGAAAGGGACTTTGTGGCACCCAAACCCCAAGTCCCTACACCTCAGAGCTTGGTTACTGAAGGCCTAAGCCTTCATGACTTCAATCTTTCTCAACCAGTGAAAGATATCCTGCATGCCTCTAGGAAACCCTCCACGAGGCGTTCCTATGCTTTCAAATGGAAACGCTTTTCCATTTGGTGTGCTCAACGGGGTCTTGACCCTCTAGCACTTCCTTTGAATTCTCTACTAGACTATCTCCTGCATCTTTCGAATGCAGGCCTTAAGACGAATTCAGTAAGAGTCCATTTGAGTGCTATTGCAGCATCCTTAAAACCTATAAATGGACAACCTGTCTCCTCTCAACCGCTTGTTGCAAGATTCATGAGAGGCCTGACTCTAACTAAGTCTCCCATCCGACATCCTCCGGTAGCATGGGACTTGAACCTAGTTCTAGGTCAGCTTATGAAGCCACCTTTTGAGCCCTTACACTCCACCTCCTTGAAATTTCTTTCATGGAAGGTAGTTTTCCTCATTGCAGTCACTTCAGCTCGCCGCATCAGTGAACTGCAGGCTTTAGTGGCTAATCCACCTTATACTAGATTTCATCATGATAAGGTAGTCCTTAGGACGAACCCCCACTTTATGCCCAAAGTGGTTTCGCCTTTTCATCTTAATCAAGAGGTATATCTACCTGTCTTTTTTTCCGGCTCCTGGGGAAAATTGCTCCGCGAGGGCTCCGTCGGTGCCGACGTCACCCATATGTGAGGACTAATTCCTGCTGCTGCTGGAGAACACCTGTTATAGGTCAGTAACTACGCTATACGGAGTGATGGAAAAGTTTAAACTCAAGTATGATCCTGCTGAATGGCAGCTGTTTCATTGATTCGTCAAAAGACAGCATAAAAGGTGTTCTTCTTCATAATGGCAACACATTCGCTTCAGTTCCTATTGCTCACTCTGTTATTCTCCAAGAAAAATACGAGAATTTGGCCCTGATTCTTCAGAAGATTCGTTATGATGAGCATAAGTGGATGATTTGTGGAGACTTTAAAATTCTATCCATGCTATTAGGGCAGCAATCCGGTTTCACCAAATATCCCTGCTTCCTTTGCTTGTGGGATAGCCGGGCCCGTGACCTACATTGGGGGAAAAAAGACTGGCCAATTCGGGAGTATTTGAGACCCGGTGAGAAAAATGTTCTTCATGAGAGCTTGGTACCTCGTGATAAAATTCTATTACCACCTCTCCACATTAAGTTGGGTCTCATTAAGCAATTCATCAAGTCCCTTCCAACAGATGGTGAGTGCTTTCGGTACCTTTGCTCAAAGTTCCCCCGACTTTCTGAAGCAAAGCTAAAGGAAGGAGTGTTTGTTGGCCCTGATATAAGGAAACTCATTTCAGATGGAGCATTCGCTGAAATGATGTCTGAGAAGGAAAAAGAAGCCTGGGATTCCTTCAAGGATGTTGTTCTCAAATTCTTGGGGAACAGGCGGGATGAGAACTATAAGGATATTGTTGCCAGGATGCTCAATGCCTTCAAAGAACAAGGCTGTAACATGAGCCTGAAAGTCCATTTCTTGCACTCCCATGTGAACTACTTTCCCGAAAACTTGGGGGGGCGTACAGTGAAGAACAAGGTGAAAGGTTTCACCAGGACATCAAGGACGCAGAAAGAAGGTACCAAGGAAGATGGAACACCACTATGATGGCTGATTGCTGGTTGCTGCTGCGGGAAACCCCAGATGAAAAATACGCCAAGCAGCGCACCAAGAGAAGCATTCGGGGGAAGAAGAAACGGGCCCACCAGGAGATTGATTGACCCAAGAATGACTTTAAAATCTAAACTGTGTTGACAAATACGTGTTTTTACTAAACTTTGAAATAAAAATTTGCTAGTTATTACCACAGTGTCGGATCTCATTTATTAGAATTTTATTTTCACACCATCGGGTGTTTGTCTTCATGTATTGCAATGGTGCGGTTTGCGTTTTCTATTCTTAAATACATACCTGTACAAAATTTTTTGCACATTTCTTTGCTTTGATTTGTGTCTAACCTCGCTCTTATATGCTCAATGTTTGTGCACATGTATGTGGCTGTTTTAAGTGCAGACAATTTTGCTACCATCACAGTGTGTTTTGTTGACATTACTCTATTCTTATGTGCTGCCTTGTTACAATTTTCTTTATTCTTATTTGAATAACTACTAAACAATTAGTATAAAGAATTCATCCAAGAAACTTTTATCTCGATCGCACTCAATCTGAAACGTTCACCTCAAACTGCTAACCCAATGTAGCAAAAAATCTGTACGTGATGGAGCAAATTGGTTACCAGATTTGGATTCAGCGCACCAAAAAACGTAAAAATCAATCGAAACATTAGAGGCAGTTTAAAAAAAAAATTTTTTAGTGTACCTGTGTTACTTACACTATACTGTAAGCAAGCCCTGTCCTTCTACCTGCAGCAGGTCCACCAGAAAGCTTCTCAGCTTTTTGTGTCATATGACTCCAGTAGACTAGGGCTACCGGTAACAAAGCAAACTCTGTCCACCTGGATGGAGAGCTGCATTGCCCTCGCCTATGAGTGAGCAGGTGGACCTCTCCCTTGAGCACAAGATCACTGCACATTGCTTGCGGGCTGTGGCCACATCAGTAGCCAACCTCCTCTCTGTGTCTGATGGAGATCTGCAGGGCTGGCCTCATGGTCTTCAATTTATACATTTGCAGCTCACTACTGCCTGGAGAGCAAGTCCCGCAGGTCTTCAGGCAGGCAATACTCCTTAATCTTTTCGGGATGTGGGCAACTCCTGCCCTCCGACCCTTCTTTGTTCAGGCTACTGGAGTGAAATTGTCACTGGATGCGAGGGTTTTGCAGAGCCTCTCTGTAGGGACTCACCTTCTGCAACTTACAGCCACCTGATGGGTCGCCTGTGGTGCTGTCGTGGTTAGATCCTCGGCAGCCTGGAGCTAAGGGTCCCATATAAGCATAGTTATTCTCCTGTAACAGGTGTTCTCCAGGAACAGCAGGAATCAGTCCTCACAACCCTCCCTCCTCCCTTAGGAGTTGCCTCCCTACATTGTTTTATGTTTCTTTTGCTATGTCATCTGACTGAGCAAGATGGCACCCTTGGGAGGGAAGGGGACCACGCATGCCTGTAGCATTCCCAAAGGCTTTCTGTTAAAGCTGGGGAAATGCTCCGTGCGGACTTCGTTGGTACTGATGTCACCCATATGTGTGAGGACTGATTCCTGCTGTCCCTGGAGAACACCTGTTACAGGTGAGTAAACTATGATTAATCCAGAAGAAACTTGCAAGAACTGTAATGAAATACAATGCAATCAGTGAATGCTTAATTTCTATTCATCTACAAGGAATTCCCATCAACACAACTATAATTCAAGTATATGCCCCAACAACAGCTACAGAAGAGGATGAAGGTGATGAGTTCTATGAACAAGTACAAGCTAAAAGTCACAGGACATGCAAACAGGATATCCTGATAGTCATGGGTGGCTGGAATGCAAAAGTTGGCAACAAAGAACAAGGCAAAGTGGTTGGAAAATATGGACTTGGCAACAGAAATGAAGCTGGCAAAAGACCGATAGAATTCTGCAAGACCAACTATCTATTCATCTTAAACACCTTCTTCCAGCAACACAAGCGGCGACTGTACACATGGACTTCATCCAGTGGATTGTACAAAATCAAATTGACTACATCTGGGGGATGTCAGCATTGGAAAAGCTCACCAACATCAACAAAGACAAAACCTGGAGCTGACTGTGGTACAGATCACCAACTACTAGTATGTAAACCCAAGCTAAAGCTGAAAAAGAGCAAGCCACTCATGAATGTAGCAAAATATGACCTTGAGAATATCCACCAGAATTTAAAGACTGCTTGCAAAATTGATTTGCTGCTTTGGATACAAATGGACAGAGCCCCAGAAACGTTTTGGGATGATATCAAGAAACTTGTGCTAGAAGAACGTGAGATATCTCTACAAAAGGTAGAAAACCAAAAACGGACAAAATGGATGACTGAAGAAACTCTGAAATTTGCCAGAAAAACGGAAATGCTAAAGCTAGAGGAGAAAGAGAGGCAACCATGGAACTCAACAGAGATTTCCAACAAGCAGCAAGATGAGACAAGGAGAAGTGCTGCAATCATGCATGCAAAGAAGTTGAATCAGAAACTACAGTATTTGATGACGAACAAGTTTGGTTTTCCTAAAGCCATGAGAGTTAGAGGAAATTTCAGCCTTAAAATGGCATGCTACAAGATGCTCATGGACCCATGTAGAATGATGCTAAGAAGATCAAGAAAAGGTGGAAAGAATATACAGAGTCATTATACCATAACGATCAAGTGGACCAATAGCTGTTTCAACCTGTACCTTATGATCAGGAATAATTGGTGATAAAGAAGAAGTCGGGGCAGCATTGAAAACATTATCAAAGAATGAAGCACCAAGTATTGATGTCATTCCTATTGAAGTATTGCAGCAATTGGATGTGGCTGTTGCCATACTTACAAGGCTCTGCCAGGAAATTTGGAAGACAACATTATGGCCAACTGACTGGAAAAAGGTCTGTGTTTATACCACTATCGACTGACTGTGGAAATTATCACACAATTGCTCTGATCCCACATGCCAGCAAGATTCTACTCAAGATCATCCAGTAGAGACTACAACCATACCTGGAAGGAGACCTGCCTGAAGTGCAAACAGGGTTCATGAAAGGGCGAGGAACGAGAGACATCATCGCGGATGTGAGATGGACCCTGGAAGAGGCAAAAGAATACCAAAAGGATATATATGTTTTATTGACTACAGCAAGGCTTTTGACTGTGCAAGCCATGAGAAACTCTGGGCCACATTAAGAAGCAAGGGTATACCAGCACACCTGATTGTTTTCTTGCACAAACTTTACATTGATCAAGAAACAACAGTTTGAACGGAACAAGGAGAAACAGAATGGTTTAAAATCAGCAAAGATGTATGACAAGGCTGCATACCCCCCCCCCCACCTGTTTAATTTATATGCAGAACAAATCATCAGAGAAGCAGGACTGTATGAAGACAACCAAGGTGTGAAGATTGGTGAAAGACTCATCAACAACCTTTGCTATGCCAATCACACCACAGTACTGGCTGAAAGTGAAGACGATCTGAAAGATTTGCTTCTTAGGATCAAGGGATATAGTCTTAAAATGGGCCTGCATCTTAATGTAAAGAAGACAAAGATCCTGACAGCTGGCAAAATCAATAAGTTCATCGTTGATGGAGAAGACATAGAAATAGTGGACAATTTTAACCTGCTTGGATCAATAATAAATAAAGTAATGACAAGCAGTCAAAAAATGTGACGATGCATTGCTCTTGGCAGAATGGCTGTGAAGGGCGTAGACAAGATTCTCAAGAGCAGAGATGTCTGTCTCCATACAAAGATCCAACTTGTCCAAGTCATAGTATTTTCAGTGACATCTTATGGATGCGAAAGTTGGACAGTGAAAAAGATAGACAGGAAGAAAATCAGTGCCTTTGAATTATGGTGCTGGCAAAGAATAATATGTATACCATGGACTGCCCAAAGAACAAACCAGTCAGTACTAGAGGAGATCAAACCAAAGCTTTCTTTAGAAGCTCAGATGACAAGATCAACTTTCATACTTTGGACACATCATGGGAAAAGAGAAGATCATTAGAGAAAGGCAAGGTTGAAGGTCAACGCAAAAGAAGAAGGTCAGCAATGAAATGGATCATTACAATAACAGCAGCTATGGATGCCACTCTATCAACAATGAGCCACCTGACTGAAGACAGAACACAGTTTAGGACAGCTATCCAGAGGATCCCCATGAGTCGACACTGACTCGACGGCACTTAACAACATCTTACTCAAGATACTTATACCACAGCAACGCAAGCACTTATATTTTCCAGACTTGATTACATCAGTATAGTCTATTTTGGCATCTCCAGGAACAAGCAGGAATGAGTGTTTACATATGGGTATGTCGGTACCGACGGAGCCTGCGCGGGAACGCTCCCCAGCGCCCAAAAATAAAGCTTTTGGGAGCATCCCACACGCATGCGCGCTGCCTTCCTGCCTAAACACTTCCCTCTCATCAGTTTTCCGCGGAGCCGGCAGGACGTATTCCTGTCACCGCAGAAAATTCTTCTTTTTATTCTTACTTTTTTGTGGTCGCGTCTGCCTTCCCTCGACGCCACTGGTACCGCCGGTGCTTTTCTTTTGTTTTTTCTAAATAATTTCTTCTTTTTGACAGAAAGTTTTTCTCTGTTAGTGTCTGACAGTTTCTAGGCTACTAGGCCTCCCTTTTTTCCGTTATGGAAAAGCCAGCCACTGCCCTTAAGAAATGCTCTAAGTGTGGCGGTACAAATATTCTTTTAGACACCCATACTTGGTGTCTAAAATGTTTGGGTCCTGACCATTGCTCACTTGAGTGTCTTTCCTGCTGGAGTTCAAACAGAAGAAATCTTCAGAATCGAGCACAGCTCGATACCCGGTTCACATCGCACTCGATGTCACCAGCTAGAATATCTCCACAGAATCAGGTAACCAAACAAAAGTCTGTAAAGACTAGCCAAGTCCTCGAGTGGTAGATCTCCTTTCCAGTATCGAGATTGCTCCGGCTTTGCCCTCGAGGATATTTTGGCAATAAAGCCCCGGCGGGAGTCTTCGGACTCCAAAGCATTAACGGGGCTTCAGGTCGTTCCCGGGGTTCTCACCTCGGTGGACATACCTGGGCCATGCTCGGTGGTTGTGGCCGCTTCGAGTGGTACTGACACCCCGGCATCGACTACGGTGATGGATGAAACACTCCTCACCGATGAACGTAGTCTAGCGCTCTCGGTTACTTCAGTACCGTTAGAGTGGCTGCAGACCGTTCCTCCAGTATCGGTATCGCCTTCGTTACCGGTACCGACATCGGCATCGGTGTCGGTACCGTCCATGCTTGCTTCGACAGACTCGATTCCCTCGATGCCGAGCCTGGAATCTATCCCTAGCATGGATGATTCGGTACTGACTCCGGGTGGTACCAAAGACATCGATTTAGGGAAAATCCGATGCTTCATCCTTTCAAGTCTTCCGATACCGATGACTGGGATGAGCCCATCGGTACCAGGGCTGAATCTTCAACAAGTCTAGCCTTTACCCCTCATTTTAGAGGGTCCTCCTCAGGGGAGGTTTCTTTTCAAGCTTTTCTGCTTGATATGGCGAGGTTACTTGCCATTTCTATACCTGGTGAAGAATCCTTACCAGGGGGGTTCAGAGACCCTGCAATCCCCCTGATTGCCAAAGGAGCTAATCATGCTTCCTTTGCATCAGATCTTACAAGATCTACTTTTAAAGATGTGGGAAACTCCTTTAACGGTATCACCACATTCTGAGACACTTGAAACTAGGTACAAAGTGCCACCTTCTCCAGGTTTTCAAAAGACTCAACTTCCTCATCATTCTATTGTTGTAGAATCGGCAATGAGGCGTATTAAGAGTGCAAAGAAGCACTCCTCTTATCCGCTAGGTCGTGAGTCTAGGACTTTAGATGCCTTTGGACGTCGATGCTTCCAGGCATTCATACTTTCAGCAAGAAGTGTCTCATATATTTTCTATATGGGATTGTCTCTTGAAGAGGTCACAAAGAGCTTAAAGCTTTTGAACCCTTTTCTTCAAGAGCATAAGAGAGCAGATTTTTTCATACTAGTCAATCATGCTCACAATATCTCTAGGTTCCTTAATCGTGCTTCCCTGGACTGTTTTGAGTCTATTAGCAGAACTTCTGCTATAGCCATAGGAGCACGACACATGGCCTGGCTCCAAGTTTCAGACTTGGACAGATGGGTACAGAAAAGGCTGGGAAATACTCCTTGTACTGGTGAAAATCTCTTCAACAAGGAGGCTTTATTTCAAGCTAATCAGTTAAGCACTGATGCTGTTGCTTTTAGAGGATTGTCAAAACTTTCCTCTATCCCAGCTAATAAAAAATCTCCTAAAAAGCTTTATCCCCCTAGGGGAAAAAAGTTGTATTCATCTTCTACCCATGATGCAGATGTTTCCAAAGACAGGGAACATCAAACCAGGCTAAGGAAATCAAAACCTCAACAGGCTCAGCAAACCCAGCAGTCGCAGGGTTTCTGATATTTTATTCACTTTGCCTGTGTGAGGTTTAGAACCTCTGAACCTACTTCTTTTCAACAGAAGCATCTAAGGTTCCTGTCGTCCATGTTGAGATATTAGTCATACATTGACTCAATTCCTCGACTCCGGGCATGAATCTCTTGCTACAAGAGAAATCCATCTTTTTAGCTCCAAGAGCTATTGAGGACCTTCATTCCCTAGAGATAACAGGTTTCTCCTTTTAAAAAAAAAAAAACAAGGAGGAGTAACAACTAACAACCAGGTGAGCTATGCCTTCACCTTGACTGTTTCCTGTACGAGGATATCTCATACTTTTAACTGCAAGGGGACCCTATCTCTTCAAAGACTTAAAAAATTGTAAGTCTTCTCAACTCTGTATTACTTTCTATCCCTATTAGTTCAGACATTCAGTCTCTAAGAGTACTACTAATCAACTGGAGGGCTTTTTTTCTAAGCCCATAGGATTTTCTTCAATACCTACTCCAGTAAGTAGTTTCCATACAGAGTTTTCTTTCCCCTTTTGCGGTTCATCTTCTTCTCTGTGTATCTTGGAGCAAACCTTCTCAGATACAGTCAAACCTCGGTTTTCATGATTAATCCGTTCAAAAAAGTCTGACTAAAACCGAAACGGACTAAAACCGAAGCAAGATTTCCCATAAGAAATAATGTAAATTCAATTAATCCGTTCCAGACACCCAAAAATATTGACAAAAAATACATTTTATAGAGAATAACTATCTTTTTACATACAGAAAACAATGAGAAATACATATAAATGACTAATGAAATGGATAAATGAGCATGTAACATCACTTTTACCTTTATTGAAGACTTTTGTTGGCATATGGGACGCACTCCAGCCAGCTCCAGCTGCTCTCCCCTCTGGGGATCGAGCAATCACCACCAGCAGCGGAGGTGGGAACAGCCATCTTGGCCGTCTGCACAATCGGGGCTCCAGCCTGCCTTTTAACTTAGCAGCCATCACACCCAGTTACCAAGCTCACAGTGTCAGGAGAGGTAGTGCCAATGTCAGCAAAAGTAAGGGCACCAGAAAGAGGACAGTGCCCGAAGTCACACCAGCCTGTAGGGCAGCCACTCCTACACAGTGTCGGGAGAGGTGGAGAGGCAGTGTCAGCCAAGCAGCAGGCAGTTGAGAAACAGTGGGACAGAGAGTCTTAGGCTGCCTCCGGCCCCCCTAAGGTAGTAGCCTGACACAGGTGAGAGTCAGAGAACAGCGTGGGGCTGTGCCAGCAGGAGCCTGCAGCTGCAGACTGCAAGGTTTCAAGGAGAGGCCGCGTGTGCAGGCCTGCAGGACACCCAGAATCCAATCGGGAGGGCAGGGGCCCCGGCGGGAGACTGGGCCGCCAAGGAGAAGCAGATTCGGTCACCAGCTCCTGTCCCGGTTCAAGGGATGTGCAGGGGAAGAGGCAGCAGGCAGACGTACCCCTCTCAGGATAGATCGTATTGGTGAGGGATGGTGACAAGCGCCGGCGGCTGCCACGTGGATGTCGCTTGGTCCCGATAAATCTCCCCTTCAGTTCTGCAGCGCGACAGCCAAGCTCCAGACGTTTGTAATAGGTTCCTCCTCCCGTTTATCAGACCGCTGCTCAGACCGCAGGCAATAGTGAGGGCTCAGCCCGCAGGCCCCGCAGGAGCCTATCAGGCAGCTTTCTTCTGTGCCGGATACCGCGGCTGGCAGCAGCGTCAATCGGGGGAGAGTCCGGGGCAGGAAGCAGTTTCGGGCAGGCCACGCTGGAGCGTTGAACTCCTCGGCTCCCCAGAGGTCCCGCAGAATCGCTGGCTCAAGCTCCGTGGGAGATCGCTGGCTCACGCTAATCCATGGCAGGTACGGGGGGGGGGGGGGGTAAAATGCTGTAGTTAGCGTATAAATGCATCCCACTTCTGGCCACAAGATGGTGCTCCATTTTCAACTGTACGAAAACCGAGACAACGTACGAAAACCGAAACAAAATCTTGATGAAAAAAGTCAACGAAAACCGAATCGTACGAAAACCAGGGCATACGAAAACCGAGGTTTGACTGTACTTCTTTAAGGCAGCTTATCAGACTAAAATTGAGTATTACCACTCCAAATTATGTCTGTCGGTCCTCTCCAACCTATAGGACCTAACTTTTGTCTGCTGCCTTAATAACAGATAACTCCAAGAGAGGTTCCAGAACCCATTTGGACAATTTATTGTTGCAGGCATCAGGCCTGTCTACTATTCTTAGCCATCTTCAATTCTTTTTGGCTCCAACAGAATAGATTAGGTTGCACACTGGCAATTAAACAGCCAGATCTAAGCAACCTACAACATGCTCTCTGCAATTATACAGGAAAGCTCTGCAACTATGGGCCTTTGCCAGAGAGCCTCAGAGCTACTCCTAGTAGGTAGCTTCCAGATGGTTAAAAAGGACTTCTGCTGGTAGACTCTGCCCAGTCATGCTCCTACATGACTGGTTTTTTCCTAATCTACCATCTTCCTTAAAAATTTCCTTTTAAGGAAAAATAACCAGGGCTTAGACCACGTGAAAGCGTAGAGAATTGCGCAATTCCCTGGGTTGTTCCACATCTCACTGGAACTTCTACAACAGGAATGCATTCCTTTCACTGCAGTCGATCCTTATTCACTACTTTCCTTCTAATTCCCTATACTTCATTGTAGCTTATGATGAACAAAAGAACGCCTGATACTCATATTGCCCTCATAGAGAGGCAAACATGGTATCCCCTTATATTGCTTCTTTTTCTCCAGCTGCTACTTGAAGTTAGAAGGATCCAGACTTGCTGTCTTAAGACTAAGGATCTCCTCTGCACTCCTTCACGTACGTCTCAAGACCTGGTTATTCAGGGACTAGATCTTTTTTTAAAGAAATCTACTCCTCTCCTTATAAGTGGAAAACATAGTACCAGTTTCCAGGAAACTTTCTCTATAATTCTTCCATTTTTAACCAGACAGAGATTCTCCATCTATATTCTCAAGTAGGTCTTAATCCTTCTTGTTATTGGGTCAATCTCTATACAACATCTGACTTTGAAAGATTTGTTTACTGTTCATATTAATGCTGTCCCAGCATATCATAAAACTTTATGGACAACCAATTTCTACGGTAAATTAGGAAATACCTTCTTTACCATTACCTTTTCGGTTACCTCACATCTGAAGCTCTCCATGTAAAGTAATTATCATAAGTGACATCACCTACGAAAGACTTTACTGATCTTCAAGAAATTGGGGGCCCAATGCCTTCTTCAAATGTCTTTGTCTTTCATTTGGATAAAGGGGGTCTTAAAGACCTATACCTTTTTTCTGCAAAGGGTATTTCTACATTTTCATCCAAACCAGTCAGATTTATCTCCACTCTTTCCTAGGGCTTTATTCTGCTCCATGGACAAGGAGTTCAAACCTTGGACTTTACAGAAGCTTTAGCTATTTTCTCCAAAGTCCAACCTCATTAAACTTCCCCATTTTTTCTTCTGGGGTTAGTTCTAAACATTAAGGCTTCTTATCTCTTCCTGTATTGCAAAATTTATTTCCTCTACTTCACAGTGAGGAGATTTCTTTGAGGATAATGTACTGGCTCTCAACTACAGACCCATATTAACCTCAGCAAATACTTTCGCAATACTTTTGAGTAAGATCCACTTTAGAAAATTGGGATTCAATATTTTCTAACAATTATAATCTACACAAGGACTCCCCTCTGGATACCTTGTTTAGTCAAGCTGTTCCACAGCACCCCTTTTTTCTTTTCTAGTTCAACTCCTACCCTCCATCCCTTGGATGCCTGAGATTCTGAGGAATAAGCATGGCCTATCCATTAGATTTGCAACATGCTGGGGCCTCCTCCGGGCATCTTAGCTTGGGAGTCCCCATATGTGAAGACTCATTCCTGCTTGTTCCTGGAGATAGCACAGTTACTTACCTGTAACAGGTGATCTCTGGGAACAGCAGGAATAAGTCTTCACAACCCACCCACCTCCCCTAGGAGTTGCTCGCTCTCTCTCTCTCTTTCTAATTTGTCTACTTCCCTCCTTCGGTCTCAGCTACAAACCCAACTGATGAGAGGGAAGTGTTTAGGCGGGAAGGCAGCGCGCATGCGTGTGGGATGCTCCCAAAAGCTTTATTTTTGGGCGCTGGGGAGCGTTCCCACACAGGCTCCGTCGGTACCGACGTACCCATATGTGAAGACTTATTCCTGCTGTTCCCAGAGATCACCTGTTACAGGTAAGTAACTGTGCTTTTTCTGCATCCTCATTAAAGAAGCTCCAAAGTGTATAAAAATCATTACCAAACTCATCTATGGTTCTCAGACATTTGATGATCTCGCATCAAATTGTCACTGGCTCCCTGACATTTACCAGATCAAAATCAGAATCCTACTAATCGCACATAAATCCTTTTATGTTGGCCTCCCCTTTTACTTTCTCTCTCACCTCATCTCCTCCTCTTCCTGGCCTACTCACTCTCAAAGTAAATGCACTGTATCTCTGACCTGCAAATCAGACACAGTTCACCACTACTCAACTTTTTGCTTTCTACGATGTAGCTCCATCACGCTGGAATTCCTTCCTCCATATCTCTGCCCAGAATCAATTTATAAAAACTTTAAAACTAGTCTTAAAATCCTCTTTTTTTTATGAAGGCCTTTGGAAAGCAGCTGAGCCTCCCCATATTTGTCTTTTACCACAAATCTCTTACCTATCCAATATTATTCCCCTCTCTGTTCATTCCAGTTTTCTCCCTTACTATTGTTTTTCCTGATTTTATGTTTCATCCTATTTTAGCATAGTTTCATTTTGCTTTGGTAAAATTTGGAAAGTGGTATAGCAAGTACATAGAAATAAATATTCCTGAAGTCATTCCACGGTCCAATCATGTGATAGGGTATATGTCTAAGGAATGAAACAAGCTCTCCTGCTTCTTCCGGCCAATAAGAAAATCTAATCTTGAATAAAAATCTTGTTTCTGAGAGTAGCAAGTATATTCCCTCCAGAGACAAGGTTGGCCTATCCGCGAGGCAGCCGCCTATGATATCAGACCTCTGTGGGTAGCAGGCCATGTGCTTCGGCACACATCGCCTACTGCTTCTGAGCCCTCTCTGACAGGAATTTGTGTCGGAGAGGGATCAGAAACGGCAGGGAGGAGTGGCCTAGTGGTTAGGACAAGGTACCTCAGGCCGGAGGGCCAGGGGTTCAATTCCCAGCTGGGGACAGCAGTCTCAGGCCAGAGGGACTGGGGTTTTTTGTCCTATAAACACTCCTTGTGGCCTTTGGCAAGCTACTTAACCCTCCGTTGCCTCAGGTGCACATAGATTGTGAGCCCTTTGGGGACGAGGAAATGTATCTAGTACCTGCTTCTAGTGATTGTAAACCGCTCTGATGCCCTTCAGCCTGGGTGGTATATGAAGAAATTGCATAAACATAAACGTGTGCCGAAGCATATGGCCTGCTGCTGCCATGCCGCACCAAGCGGGAGGGGGGGAGGCATGGCCAGGGCTTCTGCATGGGACAGCCGAAACCCTTGGGCCAGCCCTGTCCAGAGGTCTTCCAGGTCTAGCCTTTTCATACTGTTTCTGAGTTCCCTGTCAAGTGTTTTTAGATTATAAATAGTCTAATGTGCAGTTCAGGTCCCCGTTATCAACATATCTCCCCTGGCCACCCTCAAAAAGCTCTCAAACCAGGTCTGAAAAAAAGAGCCTTTGGGCTTATTTGGAGCATAACGTTCATAACAGAGATCTTATACCAGTCTATGCAACCCATTACCTAAATCACTCTTGTGGCATCCTTACCAGTGTTCTACAGCACAAACAACATATTTTTGTTGATCAAAATTGCACCCCCTCTCTGTTTAGTAGTATGTGGAGAAGAATATATTGACCACACTACCCCATTTCAATTTTTGATATTCCTCCAGGTTAATTATGTTTCTTGCAGTAAAGCAAAATCAACTTTGTCTTTAGATATCTTGTACCCTCTTCCTCTTCCTATTCAGTTTGTATATATTGAAAGAGACAATTTATATCCCATCATCATATCATAAATTCCTAGCTTCCCGTCCACTCACACACCCTCCCCTTCACATCATACCCCACACATACTTTGACTCGCACCACTGCGGACATCCATAGAAGATAAAATTTATTATTGTTAGGAAACCTTGAAGGAACACATAACAGTATTAGTCCTAATATCCTTTTTTTTGTTTTGTTTAAAAGACTTATCTGCGGTTACTGATAACACTACTCTAACACCTTCCCTCCTCAGAGCCCATTAACTCTCCCCTCAGCCCAATCAGCCCCCTCCCTACCAAGCCCTCTGCTGAGGAGCTAAGGACAAATTGTCCGATAAAGGCTTTATAGCCTTTAGACAGGCTGTCTTCTTGTCAGGTATGTGGGGGACCTCAAAAGATTTGTCATAAGTCACCCACTTACTTTTGAAGTATCTTCAGCCTGAGTGAAATATGCTGCTGTACACTATCTGCTTCAGGCTGCACCATCTCCTTGAAAGCCCTCTGCTTATGTCTGTGAATTCCCCATTTCTACTGATCCTTGTTCCTGTGGCTTGGTCTTGCCCTGAACCTCTTTGCCTTTATTGATCTCAACTGGTGAGCTGCGCTGGGAGTCGAGCACACTATGGTATTTCCTCTCACTATTGGCTCCGGAGTCACAGTTTCCTTTGCAGAGTCCAATAAGCGACTCTTGCCTCTTCCTGTGCTTCCTTCCTGTGTTTATTGGGTGTGGTGGCCTTCAGTTGTGCCATATTTACATACGGTAAGGAATTTGTCCAGAGCCCTCAGAGTAGCGAAAAACTTCCACACTCCCTTATCTGTCAGTTTCAGTCTAACAGGATATCATACTGCAACTTTGACTCTCTTTTGTATTAATATGTCCCAATGTTTTAAAAAAAACTTTCCTCCTTTTTCATTGTTTAGGTGGCAAGATGGGGGTATACATATACCTTTTACTCTTTATATTCCACATACCCTGATTTGCATGCTTCATGAATCACAAAATTCCTATGCAGATATCATAGGAGCTGGACTATAAAAGTCCATGGGTGGACAGTGGGCTCAGGAGGCAGGCATAGCTCACGATGCACCTGCTCTATCTCATAGAGAGTTGTGGAGGAATTGTTGGGAAAGGAGGTGAAAAGTTAGTCATGAATAAATGTCCGGGGATCTTATCCTTCCTCCCTCTCTGGGATCCCAAATATGCAGATATTAGAGCATTAATCTCTACTTTCCTGATCTTCCACCTTCTCCTGTAGCCATACAATCTGCCTTTGTAACCTCTGAAGTCTTACTTGTGCTCCTTCTGCTGCTCTTCTACCTTCCTGAATCACTCCTCTGTCTCATTTAGCAGTTTCACTGTTATTTTGAACTCCTTCAACTGTTTCAGCACTATTTCTATTGTCTCCGTCTTCAAGTCACAAATCTCATGAAGCAAAGTTGCATGGCCTCCCTTTCTTGTCAGCAAATTATTATTTTGCTCACTCATGGCTAAGGAAGCTGGCAAAGAAAGAAAGAACACTGATTTGGTCTACTGCACAGCAGCCTTAGCTTTTTCAGATATAGAGAGCTTTGTTTTGGTAGTTTTTTGCTGGATAGCTTTTGGTATGATTTCCTGATCTAACTTTGTGATGCTGGGGTGATAAGACTAATTTTGAGGTAGATTGGGAGCACAGTTTACTCATATCTTGCCCTCCGTGCTGGCTATGCCAAAAGTCCCAGTTTAGAGTATTTTTCATTTTTAGTCTGTTATACATCCTTTAAAATGTATGTGCTGTTTTTGCTTGGAAGAGTATCCATAACCTGAAATGTTGTCATTTCAGTAACAAGCACCCTGAAGTGAAAAAGAAGATAAGGACACTCTGGCAGTAAGTACCTGATCCCAGTTTTCAAAAAGCTGCTACGTTTTCATTTCCCTTGTGTAATTTCAAAGTGGTACAATTTATAGGATTTTCTATTGTAGTCATTATCTCTGTTGCAAAATAAAGTATGATCTCATCTGTCACATCCTGTGCTAATGAAATTATGTGTCCTGTACAATTTTTTTTAATAGTTAAAAATGTTTCACAAATTGTCCTTATGAAGTTACAAAAGCAATAGTATGTAAGTGCACACAACTAAAGGTTAATGTGAATTATAATCTGTATCATCATAGACTAGATTCAGTGCATTCTCTGTGGACAAGCAGAGTCCTCATGTATGGGTGATGTCCTCTGATGGAGCCCGCGCGGGAATACTCCTCGGCTTCTATTAGAAACGTTCGGGAGGCTCCACCACACCTGCGCACCTCCTTGCCTCCTTCCCACCTGTTGCCATGGCATCGTGATATCTCAGTTTTCATTTTTCCATGGAGTCCATCGGACGCGTTATAATCCTCCTCCACTTCAAAATTGATTTTTCTCCCCTGCGCAGAGGGGTCTGCACGTCTGTTTCTTTTACTTTTATCTCATTGGTTTATTTTCTCCTCTTCTTTGCGGCCTTAGATGCCAATGTCCTGGCTGGGCCTTGTTTTTCAGCCGCTTGAGTTTGCTGCTGGTCAGCGGCCAGAAGCTGTTCCTGTACACCATATCTGCTAGATGTGGTGCTTCCAGTGCCCGGGGCATTCATCAGCAGAGGTGGTGAATAGGACTACAAATTGCAGAAGTCCAATCTATTGTCTCTGGTATCGATGGCGTCAGCCTCTAAGGCTTCCAGGGCTGCTCCAGATATGGGCGGAACATCAACATCATGGAGTTTCGAGCCCCTTCGGAACCAAGCACCCATAGTGCCAGGAGCATCAGGCATCAGTCGATATCCATCCAGAGAGGAGGACGGATTCAGCTTCGACATCGCAGTCATCACAGCGAGCACAGATTCTTATGCATTAATATTGGAACCCATTGGGGTGTAGCACTGAGAGTGCTGAGGGTCTGCAGGACCGCCCCTTGACACGGGCCCAATGGGCGGCTCAACCTCCTTATCATCAAAGGGGCACCATCAGCCGGCTGAGAGCTGTGATTGAGCCGCCGATATCTCTGTACAGATACCAGGTATATCAGTTGGAGTAGCCGAAGTCCCACTGCCTTCAGAATTGGCAGACATGGAAAGGCGCTTTCAGAAAGCTCTCGAAGAATGCATTGCAGGGCTATTAGTCCTGCTGCATGCTGGATCCTTGGCGTCATCAGCAGGTTGTTGTAGGGCAAGCGATGCCATACCACTTTGGTGTGAGATTGGGACCGGCAGAAAAGTTGCGGCCCTGCAGTCCTCCGCGATCCTCAAGTGATAGTGCTCATGCATCGCTTCCTGCCCAGAGGAAGATGAATATGAGCGAAAACCGTGTGCAGGGTTCAGAAAGCTCGAGAATTCCAGAAGCTCAGCTTCCTCACCATTCCCTGGGAGTCAATTCTGCCCTTCTGAGGTCCAAGACTACCAAGACTCATTTCTGTTGAGCAGCCCAAAAATTGAAAAGATTTGGAAGCATTCAGCAGCCTCACACAACCTCAGCGCCCCCCCCCCCCCCCGTTCACTCCCGAAAATTGTAGAAGGCTCTCAGAGGAATCTGCCTGCTAGCCACCTTAAACACAGTGTCTGCAAAGTCAGAGAAACTACTTTCAGGAGAGTAGAGCTGAGCCCAGCACGGATTTCTGCCTGGAGCTCTCAGAAAGTGAGTACCAAGGCTTGACATCATCATTGTCCTTGTTGGGGGCTTCTGATTCCATCCGTCTGGGGCATAATTCAGGGTGGACCACTGGTGATGTTGGTGCAATTTAGGGGTTTCTCACCCTTTCTTGCATGCATTAATAGTGTTTTTACTATTGTGTGTCTTAAGGTTGCACAGTCCTCACGCACATTCCGCCGAAATAGCTCCAATGCACATTCCTACCCAATTACCCATAATGCATGTTACTATGTTACTGCTGTTAATGTGCATCTTACGGGTCGCTATGGCCTTAGTATGTGCTGTTGTGATACTTGCCTTAACTCTGTGTCTTCTTCCAGCAAACGTTGTTTGCCCTGCGGCAACCAAAGTGCCTCATCTCAAGCTTCTGGACTTTACTCTTCTTGTATGGCAGCTTCTGAATCGTCCCTGGAGGGATTGCTCCTCCTCTCTATGCCAGGGGATGTGGTTTGTCCAGCCTTGCCTGCCTTAGAGCAGGTGGTGGCGGATGGCACTGTGGGTAGGGATAACCAGCTGGCCGGAGGTTCGGGCAACCGTGCTACCTGACCTCCAGGGGATCGATAGCGACTATGTCTCCTGGTGTTGGGGGGCTTATTTCCACAAGGAGAGCTTCCAGAGTCAGGAGGATCCTCCCCAGAATTCTTTTCCTTTTTATAACAGGCCTGGTCATTCAGACCCTGCAACCTCTGCTGGCTGAGAATGGAATCCCTGTTCGATTGCCTATGGCTAAGTGTCCCTGGCAAAGGGTGCCCCCTGTAGATGGGGATCAGGCGGGATCTGTCTGAGATTTGGACTGTGGCTTGGATTCAGATATCTGATGTGGATGAAGAAGTACTCTTGCCTTCAGAGGACTGTGAGGAGGCTGATGTTATCCACCTGTACTGGAAGGAGGAACTGGAGGTGTTGATTCCTAGGGTCTTATCTATCTTGAGCTTAGCAGATGCTCCAGGCATGGATCAGGAACCGAAGATGCATCCACTCTTGCAAGGAGTATGGAAATCCACTACTGTCTTCCCGTTCCCGGAGGTGCTTAAGGGCCTGTTCTGGTTGGAGTGGGATTCCCCCGACTCACCACTTAAGAGGCTAAGGGTGTATAAGAAGATGCATGCTCTTCCGGAGAAAGAGTGTGTTGTGTGGTTTTATATTTCCAAGGTGGATGAGCAGGTCACGGTGGTTACCAGATAGACCACCATTCCTGTGAAAGGTAGATTGGCCTTAAAGGATACACTGGACCAAAAGGTGTATTCGTTTTGAAGAACCAGTTCGCTGTGGCAGCTGCTATTTTTCAGTTGCAGTATTTGCAGGCCTGACATCTTGAGCCCTGCTCCAGTGGATTCATTCTCTTCTGCCAGATGGTTCTACCCCTCTTTTGGAGTCAGCTATGGCCTTTCTTCCTGATGCCATGTAAGGCTTGGTATGTCTAGCGACTAGGGATTGTGCCCTGTCGATAGTGACACGACGTTGACTTGACTCTGACATGGGCCAGCAAACTCATCTTCCACAGCCTAGTTGCCCATCTGGCTTTAGAGGGATACTCTTTTGGGTACGATTTGGAGAAACAGGTGAAGGACCTCGGCATGATGATATCTTACCGCCTTCCAGAGGACTAGTCCAAGCGGCTTGTGAAGCAGACAGGAGCCCCTTTTCCATCAGCCTTTGCCCTCTCCTCACGGGCGCGCTGGTCAGACTCCCTAAAATCTCAGGACTCCTGTCGCTACCAGCCTGGAAAGCCTTTCTTCCCCTCTGCTTATGGACTTTGGACTCGTCGTCAGTCCTTTCGTGGAGTGCTTGAGTTCAGGGACCCAGTCTCATCTAGAGGAGGATCCTCCTGGGTTGTGCATTGAAGGTTTGGGGGCCCATTCCCTGGTTCCTCCAGTTGGGTGCAGGCTTCTCCTCTTCCTTCAGGAATGGGCCTGGGTCACGTAGCATCGCTAGGTGCTAGTCCCCATTCAGTACGGCTATGTTCTGGAATGCAGAAGGTTGATCCCGGCCACTTTTGTCTTCTCCCCTTGTGGGTCTGTGAACATCAGGGCCACAGTGCAGATCACTTTCGACATATTGCCTCTCCTGAAGACAGTGGTGCCCTTTCCCCCAGATGATCAAGGCAAGGGCTGGTATTCCATCTGTTTCATGTTGCTGACACGGAAGGAACATTCCGGCCCATTCTTGACTTCAAGTGCGTCAATGAGCGTTTGTGCGTCATGCACTTCTGGATGGAAACTTTGCAATCCATGATTCAAGCAGTGAGCCAAGGGGAGTTCCTGGCATCTCTGGATTTGGCCAAGGCATATTTTCATATCCCGATCCAGGGGTTCAGCAAAATACCTGTGATTTGCCGTGCTTGGCTCTCACCTTCAGTTCGCCGCCCTCTCATTCAGACTTTCCACTGCCCCAAGGATGTTCTCCAAGGTCATGTTGGTGGTGGGTGTAGTGCTACAGCGCCAAGGGATTTGTGTGCACCCATATCTGGACTACTGGCTCATCTGAGCCCCATTCTCTTTCAGAGGCATCTCGGGTAGCTCCCCAAGTGGTGTCCTTTCTGATAAGCCTGGGCTGGGTGATCAGTTGGAGAAAGAGCCAGTTGTTGCATTCTCAGTCCCTGGAGTTCCTGGGAACTCTTTTTGATACTTGAGTGTGCAGAGTCTTCCTGCCAGAGGGAAAAGTCTAAGGCTGTTGGATTGCCTAGTGCTGTTCTGTTTGCAGCAGGCTCCCAGAGTCTGGATTAATCTTTAGATCCTTGGATTGATGGCGGTGACAATCAGGATGGTGCCGTGGACGTTGCTCATATGCGACTGCTCCAATGATCCTTACTGACTCTGAGGTTCCTGAATTCTCAGCAGTTTGAGCTCAGGCCCCTGCTCCCAATGATGGTGATGGCCAGCCATTGGTGGTGGCAGCAGGCTAGTCTTCTGAGGAAGGGTGTGCCCCTGGACGATTGCTCATGAATTCTTCTGATGACAGAGGCCAGTCTCTTGGGAAGGGGAGTCCATTGCCAGGGCCAAATGGCCCAGGGCCTTTGGAACCTCGGGGAGATGTGTACTCCATCAACTGCCTTGAGGCAAGAGCCATCAGGTTGACTCTTCTGCGTTTCTGGCCCCTGGTTGAAGATCGGGCAGTTCAAGTGTTCTTGGACAATGCCAGAATGGTGGCTTATGTCTATCGGCAAGGCAGCACGAGGAGTGCCTGGGTAGCCCTAGAAATGGCTCTCCTGTTTGCCTGGGCAGTGAAGAACCTCCTAGTTTGTCTGCTCTTCACATTGCCAGGATGGATATTATGGAAATGGATTTTCGCAGCCAGCACTGTCTGGTTCTAGGAGAGTGGGAGTTGAGTCAGGAGGTGTTTTCAGTTGTTTCTGCGCTGCGGGGTTGCTCTGAGAGGGATCTGATGGCGATCCACTCCAATGCCAGAGTGTGCCATTTCTTCAATCACCACATGGAACCGGGGTCTGAGGCATTGGTGTCCTGCTCAACATTGACCAAGTCAACACCTGCTGTACGTGTTTCCTCCATGGCCTTTGATGGGACATGTGATTCAGCATATGGAGTGCCACCCAGGAAGGATTATTCTGGTTGTGCTGGGATGGCCAAGGAGAGCGTGATTGAGAGCTCTCATGCAGCTCCTGCAAGCGCCAGCTCTTTGTTTGCTTCTGTCTCAGGGCCTATTGTGTCAGGCAGTCAGGTATGGAGTGAGATGAAGAAAGCCACAGAAGACAATCTAGAAGTCATAAAACATTTAATAATGTCTGGTGGACCACCAGATGTTCTTAAAGGTTTTATTTATGTAACTGTTTTTCTATACCACCGTATCTGTGAATCAAGGTGGTTTACATGGAACAAGAACTCAACAGGTTTACATCAAACATTTAGCTAAATAATAGTAGAAATGTGTTAACAATTGAACTTCTATACAGCAAACTATGTACAGAAGAAGGGGAGGGGGCTGGGTGGGAGGGTGAGAGAGTTGTGGGGAGGACATGTGAGAGTGTCCAATGGACTGATGATCAGAGGAGAACAGTGCTCAGATATTAAAGTGTTCCTTAAAAAGAAGCGTTTTGAAGTCTTTGCGAAAGTTTTTTAGGTCCTGCGTTTCCCTGAGGCTGTTGGGGAGTTCATTCCAAGGTCAGGTGCGTAAGGGGAGAAGACGCTATTGCGAGTGTACTGGTTTATGCAAATTATTTCTGATGATAGGTTGAGCAAGTTAGCATTGCATTTCTGCCTTGTTCTGTTGGGGGTTGATGTGCTAATGAGGGATTCTAGATAAGTTGAAGATTGGCCGTGTAATGCTTTGAAGATGATCATGGAGGACTTGTATTTGACTCTGCTTTGTGCAGGTAGCCAGTGTAGGTTTTTCAAAATTAGTGTGATGTGATCACTCCTTGCATTTGCAAGGATGTGTGCTGCGGTGTTTTGGGCCAATTGTAGCTTCTGGAGAGCGTGCTTGGGGAGTCCTTAGTATATGCTGTTGCAGAAGTCGAGAATGGGGAATATGAGTGCTTGGTGTACAGAGCAGAAGTCTGAGGTTGCTAGAATGGGTTGTAGGTTGTACAATGTCTTTATTTTGTGGTATATTGATTGTGCTGTTTTGTTGATGTGGGGAGTGAAGGTGAAATATTGGTTGATTGTTACGCCCAAGTATCTTAGTTCATGTTTGGTTTCTAGTTCGATATTAATGTATTTTGATAGTTTTGGGGGATGAGTGATCTGTTTCTGGAGATATGTATGACACCCGTTTTCCTTGTGGTTGATCTATAGGCCGTGTTTGAGCAGCCATTGTGATATTTCTTGGAAGCATGAAGAAATTTCATGTAAGTTTGGGTTTCTGATTTCGTAAGGCGTGAACATCATAATATTGTCTGCGTAAATTCTGTACTGAATGTTGTGCCTGTGAAAAATGGTGCAGATGGGTTGGATAAAAATGTTGAAGAGAAGTGAGGATAGAGCGGAGACTTGTGGGACTCCCTTGTGTTGTTTGTATGGATTGTGCTTGATCCCATGCGTACCTGTTGTAGCCTGTATGTGAAGTTTGATTATATCCATTTGAGGGGGGTGCCTCCAACTCTTATGAACACTAGTCTAGCCAGTAGTAGGTTGTGAGGAATGGAGTCGAACGCAAGAAGATCAAGATAAATGCGCGGTTGATCTTGTTGATGCCTCTTATTATTGTGTCGATTAGGGATGTGATGAGAGTTTCAACTCCGTGGTGTGGTCTGAATCTGTGCTGGTATTGATCTAGTGGGGCATATTTGTCTATATGGTCTTGGATTTGCTGGAGTACTATTTTTTTTCAATAATTTTGGAGATGAAGGGTAGGCTGCTGATCTGTCTGTATGAGACAGGGTCTCTTTTGTTGGCTGTGGATTTTTTTAGAAATGGTCAGACTGGTGCCATTTTTAGGTAATTTGAGAGGATCAGTGAGATCTGTGTCAGCTTGCAAATGAAGGGGGACAGTTCAGTTTTAATCAAATATGATCCAGCTAGTGGTGAGGCTGTTGTGTTGAGGTTACTTATTATGTGTTCAGTGCTTTTTTCGGAGATGGAGTCGAAGGTTGTTCATTGATTTTTGGTGGGTATGCTGTCTGTTGTAGTGAGCTGTGCATTGTTTGTGTGTCCCATTTTGATTTGGAAAAAGTCTGCTAGGATTTGCTGGTGTGGAGAGTCTTGCAGTGTCTTCTGACTGGGAGGCGTGGTTAGGGATTTCACTATGCTGAATAGCTTTCTTGGGCAATTTAGGACACAACTTAGAATTTTTGTATGATGCTCTCTTTTTGCATCGTTCACTTTGTTACGGTATTGGTATAGTGTTTGCATGAATTTTATTTTTAGTTTAGGATGCTTGAATGCTCTCCATTTTCTTTTGATATTTCTTAGTTCTTGTTTTAAGTTCCTGAGGTCTTTGGTGTACCAAGTGGCATTTGGTTTGTGTTTTGGTGAAGATCTAGTCGGGGGCATTGATGCTGCATTGTATAGTGTCTGATTCTAGTTTGTGATCACAGTTTCTATGTTGGTGGTGCTGGATTGTAGGTGGGGGGGGGGGGTAATTTCTTCAAAGAAGGATTTCTTGTCGAAGGTACGGAATCTGCATTTTGAGGCATGGATTGGTATTTGGTGGATATGTTGGATAAGAAGGGGGTGGAGAAGCAAATCCTGGTGTGGTCAGACCACAGGACTGGGATTGTTTGCATGACTGAGGTATTGTTGTTTGACATTAGAAGTTTTGGCATGAATATGAGGTCTAGTATGTTCCCTTTTGCGTGGGTGGAGGTCAGTAGTCTAGAGTATCCTTCTCCTTGAGGAATGCGTTTGCATGGTATTTGGGGAGTGTGGTTATGTTGAAATGTTTTAAAAGAAGTAATTTCTTGGAGTGTTGCTTACTCTTGCTGTCCCTAGGATGTTGGCTATGGTCCTACCCTATGACTTCAGGGTAGGACCACCAAATGTTGTTAAATGTTTTATGACGTCTAGATTGTCTTCTGTGGCTTTCTTCACCTCGCACCATACCTGACTGTTGTATATTTGTGAGTGTATGTGCGTTTTCTTTGGACTATTGTGTCGGGGGCCACTTGTCCTGGAGGACCCGGCTCCCTTCTCACTTACGGCTTGGCTTCTAAAAGGAGACTGTTAGCTCATGTGGGCTACTGTCCTTTAGTGGTTTTCCATTCTGCTCAGAGCCTGGAGTTTTACGAACCTGGCATACATGTGGGTCTAGTGCCAAGGTGCAGCCTCTGTTGGCCTTTTCTGCAGGACGGTCTGGAGAAGAGCTTTTCTTTTAGCTCCCTGAAGGTTCAGGTGGCAGCTTTGGCCTTTTTCAGTGGTCCGTTGGCTGCTAAGCCCCTAGCCTTACATCCAGATGTTTCACTCTTTCGTCAGGGTGTTCGGCATTTGTGTCCTCCCCTCTGGTCTGTGATCTCCCCCTTTGAGCCATTGAAGTGTGCTACTCTGAAGGATTTGACGCTCAAGACGGTCTTCTTGCTTGTGATTTGTTCTGCAAGGAAGATTCTTAGCTGCCACCTCCATCTTGACAAGATCCTTACCTATCTTTTTCTGAGGAGCCGTTTTCTTTCAACCTGTGCCTTCCTCCTTCTCTGAGGTGATTTCTTCCTTTCATGTGAACCCTGGTGGTTTGCCTGCCCTCCTTTAAGGAGCAGTGTCGGGGGAATGGTAAGGATCTTCGCCTTGTGGATGTCTGGAGGATGCTTTTTCGGTTCTTGAAGATTATTGTAAATCAGACCATCTTTTTGTGCTAGGTGATGTGGCAGCTAAGTCTACATTGGGGTGCTGGATTAAGGAGTCAATTGCTTTGGCGGATCTGTTGCATAACTGGACTGTTCCAGAGGATTTGCATGCCCATTCTACCAGAGTGCAAGTGTCCTCATGGGCAGAGAAGAGCTCGATAGCCCCTGCAGTCATTTGTTGGGTGGCAACATGGGCATCACTTTCCACTTTGTCAAGCATTTCTGCTTGGATGTCCATACTCGAGCAGACACAGCTGCTGTGTCTTTTTCCCACCCAGTGGAGACATAGCTTTGGTATGTCTCACTTGTCTGGACTGGTCTAGCAGAACAATATGGAAGGTGACATTTTACTTACCAGATTATGCCCTTTCCTTGAGTCCTGCTCAACCGGTCCAGGGCCCGTCCCTGGAACTGTTTGCTCTTTTCTTCTACAGCATTACCCTTGGGTCCACTATGATTTATATACTTGACTCTGCAGATCCATCTTCTATGGATAGCCTTCTGTTTAGGTTTTCCTGTACATAGTTCTGTACTATTTAATTACTCACTGTTGCCCACAATGAAGTTGTGTGAGGCTTGCCATGTTTCTACCATATTAGGACGAATACGGAAGGGACATCTGGTGGCTAAGGCGGATAGAGGCATAGGAGTGATGTCATTGAAACCTGGGCTTTTCACTGGTTTGTTTCCACCAGTCTGCTGCTAGGGGAACACAACCCACTTGTCTGGACTGGTCTAGCAGGACTCAAGTAAATGGCATTATCTGGCAAGTAAAATGTCACCTTTTCTCACTCTGACCACATCCGTACTGTCAAACCTTGTTTAGGTCCACAGGCTCTAATCACCTTAGTTCACTCATTGGTCCTCTCTTGGCTCGACTGTTGTAACTCAATTTTCAGTGGCATTTACTACTTATGAACTTAAGAGGCTTCAATAGGTTCAGAATATAGTAATTAAATAAATATGCAGTGCATCTAAATATTATCATGTCACTCTCCTCTTCTGTCCTATAGTCACTGCCTTCCCCTTTCTTACTGTTGTCATTTTAAAATTCTGACTCTTGTTCATAAAGTTCTTCATACCACTATGCTCAACTACTTGTTTTCATGTTCGTTCCTTGTCATACAGCCCTTTGCCTTTGCTCCCACAAAATGCATCTGTTGACCATTCCTTCTGTTGCTCATTCTCGTTACAAATCATTCATTATTTTCAACTTTATATTTTCCTGGCACCATCTCTTTGAAATTCCCTGCCCCTCTATATGCCTAGTGAAGCATCCTACCTAAAATTAAAATCGGCCCTTGTAAACCTGTTATTTGAGACTGCTTTTGCTGATCTTTTGTGATTGTACTTCTCTGCTTTGAGTTCTAGATCTGCTCCTAGTCAATGGAGCTTTTTCTTTTCTGCTCTTTCTTCCGTCTTCTGTTCTCTCTAAGTTATTCCTGTCCTTTTGTTTTTTGTAACTTTCTTCCCTTTCTTCCTTGTAGATCTTATTGTAAATCACCTCACTTCTTACCCATTGAGAGGTGTTAAAGAAAGAACTGAATAAACATAAAGTAAAGATGATCAAAAACATCTGCTTATCAAGATCAAGGATCATAGTCTTAAAATGGTCCCGCACCTTAATGTGAAGAAGACAAAGATCCTGACAACTGGCAAAATCAACTTCATCCTTGGATCAGTAAATCAACAATAAAATGGCAAGAAGTTAAGAAATCCAACACGCATTGCTTTAGGCAGAATGGCTGTGATAGACAAAGATAAGATTTTCTGCATACAAAGATTCGACTTATCTAAGGCAAGGTATTTTTAATAATGCCACATGGATGCAAAATTTGGACAGTGAAAAACAGACAGACAGAAAATCAATGTCTTCCAATTATAGTGCTGGCAAAAAGTATTGTGTATAACATGCACTGCCTGAAGAATAAATCAATCAGTACTAGAGGAGATCAAACCTAAGCTTTTCTTAGACGCTCAAATGACAAGACTTCGACTTTCATACTTCGGAATATCATGCAAAGAGAAAAATCATTATAGAATGACATCACATTTGGCAAGATTGAAAGTCAATGCAAAAAAGGACTACCTGCAATGCATTGGATCGATAAAATAACAATAGCTCTGGATGTCACTCTGTCAACATTTAACTGTCTGCCTGAAGACCGAAAACAGCTTAGGACAGATATCCACAGGGTTGCCATGAGTCAACATAGACTCAATGGGACTTAACCATGTCACTAGCACAGGTCACATCATCAATCTCAGGGCCATAAGTAACCATCCTCACCAAACATCTTCTCAAATAAATAGGCTTTTAAGCCTTGTATGAAGCCTCTCAGATCTCCATTATTTTGCAGGGCGAGAGACAGTGAGTTCCATAGCAGAGGGGCCTGAATTGAAAAGGCCCACAAATGATACACTGCCTCTGTCGTAAAGTGAATATTAGAATAACCAGCAAATAACCTTTCTGTGATTATAATACATACCCAGATACATAAAGCACTAGTCGTGCTACCAGATAATGTGGCGCCATACCATGCAATACTTTAAAGATTACTAATAGAACTTTATACCGACGTGTTGACAGACTGGTAACCAATGTAGTTGCTTTGGTGCTGGGGAAAAATTACCAAATTTGTGAAGGCCCTTAACAAGATTGGCCACAATAATCTCCAGGAACAAGCAGGAATGTAGTCTTCACATATGGGTATCGTCGGTACCGACGGAGCCTGCGCAGGAATGCTCCCCAGCGTCCAATTAGAAAGCTTTTGGGAGCATCCCACAGCGCCTGCGTGCTGCCTTCCCGCCTTTCCCAACTGTCTCTCTCCAGTTCTCATTTTCCGCGGAGCCAGCAGGTCGTTTTCCTGTCACCGCAGAAATTATCCCATATTTTTTATTCTTTTTTGTGGTAGCATCTGCCTTCCTCGATGCTATACCGGTACCGCCGGTTCTTTCTTTCTTTCTTAAAAAAAAAAAAATTTTTGTAATCTTTAATCTCCAGGAACAAGCAGGAATGAGTCCTCACATATGGGTACGTCGGAACCGACGGAGCCTGCGCGGGAAAGCTCCCCAGCTTCCCAGAAAGGAAGCTTTTGGGGCCTCCCACAGCGCATGCGCGCTGCCTTCCCGCCTTCCTGACCAACTCTCTTCAGTTCTTCTTTTTCCGCGGAGCCAGCAGGTCGTGTTCCTGTCACCGCTGAAGAAATTGTTATTTTAATTTGTTTCTTTGACCGCGTGTCTGCCTTCCCCGATTCCAGATCGGTACCGCCGGTCCTTTTTTCGTTTTAAAAAAAATATATTACTCTTTCCTACACTTGGTGTATTTTTTCTGTGAGGCCTAGGCCTTCTCAGGTCTCCCTCATGGAAAAACCAGTTCCTGGTTTTAAAAAATGCACTAAGTGTCTTAAATGTTTGGGGCCTGACCATTCCATTCCGGATTGTCCATCCTGCTCTCTGATGTCCAAAAGGGGCTTACAGAACAGAGCAAATAAATTTCATATGCTGTTTTCTACCGATACTCCAGCATCAGCATCCTCCAGGTCTTCTTATCCTGATGGATCTCAGGTAACCAAACATTCTTCGGGCAAGTCCTCAAAAGGCAAATCACCCTCTAAGCAGCGAGAGGCCCTTGCAATTGACCCTGAGGACCCTGCCCCAGCCAAAAAACCCCGGCGGGAAGCTCCGGCTTCCAAAGCTCCTCCTATGGGGTTACAGGTAGACATCGATGGCACGGCCTCGACCGATCTCCTGTTAGACTGCTCTGGGGTACTGGCTAACACCGGTACCGACTTCCAGGCAGTTGTGGCGGCTATGGGTACTACGGTACAATCCATGCAGCAGGCCTTACTGACCTTCATTAATGCTGCACCGCCATCGGTACCGCGACAATCGGTTCCGACTCCGATTCCGGTACCGCAATCGATACCGGTACCCAGAGCATCTACTTCCAGTAGCATGCTGGTTCCGGTCTCCGGTTCCGGAGCTTTCTTCTTCGATACCGCTCCGATACCCGGTACGCCCGATGTCGGTACCGATCGGTACGCATATCGATCTCTGGAAGCAAATAGACGATACTTTGAATCCTCTGAAGAGTCTGATACCTCAGATGATTCTGCTGACGTCTCTTTTACTCTTCCTGAGGAGCCCTCTTCTCCAAAAAGGAGAATGTCTCCTCCAGAGGATTTGTCCTTTCAAGACTTCATTATTGAAGTAGCTAAAGGACTCTCCATATCTGTAACCTCTGAAAAGGAACCTAGAGCAAAAACATGGATCAGGTACTCAGAATCTTTCAAGAATGGGGGACCCCGGACATAGACCTCTTTGCAAGTCCGTACAATGCCAAACTTCCCCGGTTCTGTTCCAGAATTCCCTGTCAGGGAGCTCAGGCCAAGGATGCCTTCCTCCTTCATTGGGGTCAGGCCTTCCTATATGCCTTTCCACCCATTCCCTTGATTCCCAAGACTCTATTCAAACTTCAGAGGGATCAAGGATCCATGATCCTCATAGCTCCACGCTGGCCACGCCAGGTGTGGTACCCTCTACTTCTGCATCTCTCCCAGACACCATCCCTGGATCTGGGAGCTGCTCCAGACCTTCTGTCTCAAGAGGAGGGGACTTTGTGGCACCCAAACCCCAAGTGCCTTCACCTCCGAGCTTGGTTACTGAAGGCCTAGACCTTCAAGACTTGAATCTTTCTCAACAGGTGAAGGATGTCCTCCATGCATCGAGGAAACCTTCCACCAGACGTTCTTATGCTTTTAAATGGAAAAGATTTTCAATTTGGTGTGCTAACAAAGGTCTTAACCCTCTAGCACTACCTTTAACTTCTTTACTTGAATATCTCCTGCATCTTTCCAATGCAGGACTTAAAACCAATTTGGTAAGAGTCCATTTGAGTGCTATTGCAGCATCTCTTCAGCCTATCAATGGACAATCTGTTTCCTCTCATCCTCTTATTGCAAGATTCATGAGAGGTCTAACTTTAACTAAACCTCCCATTCGGTCTCCTCCAGTGGCATGGGACTTAAACGTAGTTCTTGGTCAGCTTATGAAGCCGCCCTTTGAACCCTTAGCCACTACCTCCTTGAAATTTCTTTCCTGGAAAGTCATTTTCCTTATTGCAATCACTTCTGCTCGTCGCATCAGTGAACTGCAGGCTTTAGTGGCTAATCCACCTTATACAAGGTTCCATCATGATAAGGTAGTCCTTAGGACAAATCCCCACTTTATGCCTAAAGTGGTCTCACCTTTTCATCTTAATCAAGAGGTATATTTACCTGTTTTTTTTTCCAGCTCCTCATGCATCAAATGCGGAGAGGAACCTTCATACTCTAGACTGTAAAAGAGCTCTTGCCTTTTACCTCCACAGGACACAGCAACATCGAAAGTCTTCTCAACTTTTTGTTGCTTTTGATCCTGCTCATTTAGGACTTCCAGTCTCAAAAAGAACACTGTCCATTTGGATTGCTCAGTGTATTTCTTTTGCTTACCAGAGTAAGAACCTTTCTCTGGAAGGCCATGTCACAGCTCACAATGTGAGAGCCATCGCCACATCTATGGCTCATCTTCATTCTGTATCCATCGATCAGATCTGTCGAGCAGCCACTTGGGCCTCGGTTCATACCTTCACAGCCCATTACTGCTTGGACAAGGACTCCCGCCGGGATGCCTTGTTTGGTCAGGCTGTCCTCAGACACCTGTTCCATTCTTAAACAACTCCTGCCCACCTTCCCTGAGTGGATGCCTGAGATCCATGGGAAGATGAGGAATTCTTGCAGGGGGATCTCCCGCATCTTAGCTAGGGAGTCCCCATATGTGAGGACTCATTCCTGCTTGTTCCTGGAGATAGCACAGTTACTTACCTGTAACAGGTGATCTCTGGGAACAGCAGGAATTAGTCCTCACAACCCACCCACCTCCCCAAGGAGTTGTATCTCTTTCTCTTTACTCTCTCTATTGTATCAGCTTTAAACTCGAACTGAAGAGAGTTTGTCAGGAAGGCGGGAATGCAGCGCGCATGCGCTGTGGGAGGCCCCAAAAGCTTCCTTTCTGGGAAGCTGGGGAGCTTTCCCGCGCAGGCTCCGTCGGTTCCAACGTACCCATATGTGAGGACTAATTCCTGCTGTTCCCAGAGATCACCTGTTACAGGTAAGTAACTGTGCTTTCTGGACTTTTCCAGCCTTTTTTTCTCTCTGGTGCCACGCGCCATTTTGGGCACTAGGCCCAATTTTTCCTCAACATGGAAAAAACCCGCTTCGGGTTTTAAAAAGTGCTCCAAGTGTGGCCGGTACCATCTCCATCACCGACACTCACGAGTAGCGCCTCAAATGTTTAGGTCCTGACCACTCCATCTCGGAGTGTGTTGCCTGTGGGATGATGTCGAAGAGGGGTCGGCAAAACGAGCTGCTAAGCTTAGCACCCTTTTTCCCTCCGATGCAGCATCCGTGGCATCGACGTCTTCCAGGGCTTCGTCTTCCTCCCATGGATCTCAGGTAACCAAACATAAATCTGGCCGGTCCTCAAAGGGTAGATCTCCTTCCAAGCATTGAGATGCCTCTGGCGTTTGCCCTTGAGGGACTTGTACCGGCAAAAGTGCCCCGGCGGGAGGCTTTGGCTTCCAAACACTGTCGGGGCTCCAGGATGTTCTCGAGGCCTCAACCTCGGCAGAATTACTGGTGCCGTGCTCTGGGGTCCGGCCACTTCGTCGGGTTACCGACAACCCAGGCATCAGCAGCGTCAATAGAACAGAGATTCTTGGCTATTGAATGCAGTCTGGCGGCTCTCTTTGTGGCATTGGTGCCTTCGGGACCGCTTCAGACAGTTCAACACCGGTATCGACACCAGTTCCGGCACCGGTACGGTACCGACAGCATCGACATCAGTGAGTGTGTTACCAACACCGATTCATGCTATTGCCTCCGGTATCAACAGGCCGGTAACGGGACCCTTCCGATACCGACTTCGATCGGTACCGGGTATCGTGCTTTACAAGAGCACCCGGACAGAAGATATTTTGAATCCTCCGATGACTCTGAGGACTCTGACAGCCTCTGTCGATGCAGGAGTACTTCTCTCTGAGAAGCTGCCTTCTCCTAAACGTAGGATGTCCACTCCAGAGGATATATCCTTTGAGGATTTCATCCGGGAGGTGGCTAGAGGTCTTTCCATCACAGGGGCTCCTGAAGCAGAGCCCAGAGCAAAGGAGTTGGAGATTTTACAATATCCTAAATCTCCAAAGGAGGCAGCTACTTTGGCATATTTCATGAGATCTTGCATGATCTCATGTTAAGAAATGTGGGAAACACCTCTTACCACCTCTCCTCATTCCTGTAGGCTGGATACCATGTATCGAGTACCTTCTTGTCCTGGATTTCAGAAAACTCAGTTGCCACACCCACTCCATAGTGGTGGAGTCAGCTATGAGAAGGATCAAGAGTGCAAAAAGAACATGCATCTAATCCTCCAGGACGTGAGTGTAGGACTCTTGATGCCTTTGGGCGTAAACCTTCCAGGCCTCTTTGGCTTTCTGCCAGGATTAGTTACTACATCTTATACATGGGAATGTTTCTTAAGGAGGTTACAGGAGATCTAGAGCTTATGAGCCCTCTCCTTCCTGATGATAAGAGGCAGGATTATCTTACACTTGTCAAACATGACCAGGATGTTTCCAAGTTTGTTAATCGTGCAGCTTTGGACTGCTTTGAGTGCATAAGCAGAACCTCTGCCATTGCCATAGGTGCTCGTAGGATTGCCTGGCTCCAGGCATCTGACTGAGAACTCTGGGTATAGGACAAACTGGGGAATATCCCTTGCACAGGCGAAAATCTCTTTGGCAAAAATTGGCCAAGAGAAAGCTAATGAGCTGGATGCTGATAACACCACTTTGGATAGATTATCCAAGGCTACAGCTGATCCTGCAAGGAGAAAATCCATACAAGAAACCATTCTTCTCTAAAAAGAAGAGGTTTTACCCCTCCTATACCCAGCAGGTGCATTCTGCAGGTCAGTCTGCCGAAAGGGACAGCAGCCCCCAAAGCAAAGGAAAACAAAGACTGCTAAGCCTCAACTGGCCCAGCAGGCTCAGCCTCCACAGGGGCTTTTACTCCCATCTAGAGAACTTGTCCTTCCTGGCCCTCAACGGGCCAGAGCCTTCCACCATCCCAGGAAGGTTATGTCATTTTGCCCCCAGATGGGGGCAGATAACAGCAGAAGAATGGACTCTTTCCATTGTAAAGAGAGGGGTACAAGCTTCATTTCTTCAACATGCCCCCTCCTACGGTGGTAAGACAGTTCAATTATCAGACTTCACTCAACACTCAGATTGGGTCAAGAGGTCAGTTACTTCTGCCCATGGGGGCAATAGAAAACGTATCCATTTCCCAAACAGAGTACAGGGTTTTACTCCCCCTATTTACTTATTCCAAAGAAAACAGGGGGACAGACCCATTTTAGACCTCAGAGAATTGAACAAATTCCTGTTCAAAGAGAAATTCAAGATGATGTCTCTGGGAACTCTGCTGCCATACCTTCAGAATCAGGATTGGCTTTGTTCTCTAGATCTCAAGGATGCGTACACTCATGTTCTCATCCATCCAACTCACTGAAGATTCCTTCTGTTTCTTTTTCAAGGAAAGCACTACCAATACAGGGTGCTTCCTTTTGGCCTGGCTCAGCACCAAGGGTGTTTACGAAATGCATGGCTGTGGTAGCAGCATTTCTTCGCACCCTAGGAATATTCGTCTTCCCCTACTTAGGACGACTGGCTCATTCGAGCCCCATCAGAATCAGAGGCCAGAATTCTCTCTATCTTGCACAGTGCGTATCCTTCAGTATTTGGGCCTGGTCCATAAACATCCCAAAATCCAGCCTAACTCCCACTCTCTAGAGTATATAGGAGCTTTGCTTGATATCAGAAAAGCAAGGGCCTATCTTCCACAGCCCCGCTGCCTTCGTATTGTACAGTTAGCCTCCCAGGAAGTGTTAAAAACTCATCTCACTGCTCGAGAAATGTTACAACTATTAGGCCACATGGCATCTACCTTGCATGTGGTTCCCTATGCTCGCCTCCGTATGAGAGCAGCCCAATTTATTTATTTATTTAGTAAACACTTATATACCGCTACTTCCAGCGATCAGAAGCGGTTTTGATTATAATTTTGGGATTTGTCACAAATCAAGACAGAAAATTTGGGGCATAGATAGAGAGAATAGGGGTACTACACAGCACACATAATAGGGTCTAAATATAGACCTTAATGTACCAACATACATTTACAAAAGAGATTGTCCTTCATCTTTTACATTTTTACATACAGCTATTCACTTCCTCTTTTATCTTCTTGGATTTACATCTGGTCGTAGTGACAATTGAACAGATGCGTTTTCAATTTCTTCCTGAAGTCAACTATGTCTGGAATTGCTCTCAGCTCGTGTGGTAGGCCCCCGGATCTCCATAAAGTGGGGGCAGAGAAACGCAGCGAACATCTCTGCTCTGCGGACTGGTCCTGACTTTTACAATGTCTGATGCCGTTCTGGAACTATTAGTGTGTCTGAATTGATGGTTCTCCTGCTTGCTGGTGGTTGGGTGCGTGGAGATAAGGGTGGAGACGGAATGAGGGGGCTAGGTTGTGTATTAGTTTGAATGTAGTTTACCAATGTTTTTGTATTGACACTCCTGGGCAACGGGATGGTAGCCACGTGCGAGTTTCCATCAATACAGGTGTGGATATGTTCAGTGACGCTTGATCGCATGAAATGAGATCCTTGCACGCGACGTGTTGTGCCAATTGGTAAATATATTGGTCGTTTTCTTTGGTAGACCCTGTAAAGTGGGCCGTTACAGTAGGTCCTAGGTGAGGCATGATGAGCACTTGTGCAACCGACGCGGAAGTCACATGGATCAAGTATATTCCCGCAGGGGCTCGTAGTAATCTAAGCTTGTGAAAGATGGCCTTGTTGGTGTTGCTGAGGTGTTTTTCCATCTTTAGTTTGCAATCTCACGATTGTTGACTCCTAGATATTTAATTTCATTTTTATTGTTGTAGAGTATTGTTGCACAATGTGATTGTTGGAGGTGGTTTTCGGAAGTCAGGTTTACTGGCATAAACATTAACTTCCGTTTTCTTGTGATTAATCGACATATTGTTTTGTTTTAGCCCATCCCAACATCTCCTCCATACAAGGTTTCAAGATGAGCGTAATTAGGGTCTGGCAGCCTCCCAATTGGGGGTCACAGCATGATATCGTTCTGCGTATATGTGGTAGTTAATGCCAATTTCCGGAATATTCCACTGGACTTCGGGCATCAGGCTGCCTATCGGACCAAAAAATAGCAATACCACCAAGTCGCCTTATTGGCAGAGTCAACCCAAAACCTGTTGGTGGGGTCC